>CALYCR020001262.1:0-10488 GCA_944470395.2 Schistosoma turkestanicum
TCAGTGGGTTACTGCTGATGGTGTCTGGCCAACGAATCGGAAGTATTTTGCGTAGACAACTGTTAATAAACACTTGTATCTTCTGGATGATGGCTTCACATCTATATTAATCTGATAGAATGAAAACTTGTGTCATTTAAGTACTTCTGTCAGTAAACTTGCATTGAGGAAGCATACTGAATGCCTCATTGTTAGGTTGAGATACTACAAAATCGGTCAACAATAAGTTATCAGTATTCGGATTATGTTTAAACTTCTATCCCATTACTAAGTAGACGAAAAAATCTCAACTAAGTGTAAAGAGAGTTTCATATTACATTAATACCGTTGCGAACTTTTGTTTGTGTATGAATGTTAGTTACTGACTTCTCCAGTTGGTTCCCTTCAAATTCCTTCTTTGAAACCATAAGTTATGAAATCAGTCGAACTGGTAGTGAGTCAGATGTCAGCAATAAAAAATACTTTGAAGAAAAGCAACACTTTATCGAGTCTTGATTAAAAATTTTCTTAGACTTATACCTTCATCTTGCACAATACCAATAAAAATGGTCGTTCTTATATGATAACTTTTCATTCACTCTTGAACATAAGATTAAGTTTTCGACAATTGTACAGCTTTGCTTGTTTTTTTTTTCAAGAATTAATTAAGGACTTTCCTCCTACTCTAGAATCTTTTCAATCTAGTCAACTTTAAGCACATAATAACTTTATGATAATTCCTTGTTTAAAAAATCTCAGACTATATGTAAGTTCTTTTTTAAATGCTGTATTTTTTAATAAAATAGGTTTAAAATCATTTCGACAACTGTTCTTCAAATCTTCACATCGAAGTAAATTAAAACGTACTGAAAGAGACCGTATTGATAACCCATGGTTCAAAGTATAAACAACGAACTGTTCAATTTATCCCAGTATTTCATCTATTTCCCCATATACTAGTGATTACCATACAGTCAATCAAAAGAACTATCAATCACAATTAATCTGTTTTATTAGAGGTCAAACTGGAAAGGTCAACTATTATGTGCATATAGTTCATTCTATTGTATAGATCAGTTGATACACATAAACATGTTTTATCACTTATTTAAATCATAAGTAAGTGATAGAAAACAGAAGAATAGGATTGTACTGATGTTTGATTTCGATAATGATAATAATTAAAATTTCAGGCAATCTTCATGTATTCATTCGTTTGTGTTGGTTGCTGTCACTAATTATCTTGTATTGGTTGTTTGAATCTTTCCATCGGATGTTTACGACTGCAGTTGATCAATCTTTTTGGTGTATGTGCCTCTTATGCGGATTGCTTTGATACTACTACACTTTTAGATTACAAACATCATTAGCAGAAATGGATAGTTGATAGCACTAGGATTCAGTAAATGTGTTTCGTCTTATTTAGGACTTGCCCCGTTTGAATGTACTTGCATCTTAGAGTTGATGTTCACTGCGGAACTTGAACCCTGTACTACCCTTTACTTGAAACGCCATCACGTTATCTACTTACTAAGTTCAGATAGCCATTCGCTCGTACAATGAGCTGAATATTAGTTTATTTACAGCTGGCTTATGCATTATTAGGAACATACTCCTCAAGCTTGCGTGAGCTATGTTTCTAAACAGCCTTTTCTCAATTAAATGGTCTGTATATATACATCGGAAGCCAAATAAGCGATACAATATGGTGTACACTCAATGAAATCGATAATGGTTGTTTTAAACCGAGACATAGATGAACATCATCAGTTAGAGGTTATCCCATAGAACTAGCCACACATCTAGTCATAAGTCAGTAGAAATTCTTGTCAACTAATATTGCACTATTATGGTCTCGAACTAGAGTGATTTGAGCTTCAGCTGAGCATTGCAACGAAGGCGAACAAGCTATCTATTAAGATATTTACTGAGTCAGTTGGTTCTTATAATGTAGCAAGGTAGCCAAAGAGATATAAGCTAAAGATGCAATGTTTTTTAGGAGGAAGATATATGCAGGCAGCCATCAGACATTCTAAGAAGTACTCTGTCCACTCATTCAAGAGAAGATGAAATGAAGAGCTACAGCTTAGACTACTAAAATATCGAAAGAAATGAGTGGACTATAAAAGAACTGAAGGTAGTTTTAACCATTCACTGATGTCTGTTGATGAGCGATTAAAAATTAAAAAGAATCGTATTAAGCGTTTCATCCTAGTATGAAATTTATCATACCAAACTCTCATAACAGTAAAGTAGGTAGAATCTAAAATCTTTAGAACTTATGACTATAATAATAGTACACCACTTCCACAGAATCTAATTTTGAATATTTTTAACTCTGTCCAAATTATGATTTAAATACTAGATGAAGCGGGAACTATCATGAAGAACAAATGAGAAAGCATCGAAAAGCAATCACTCAAGCATATTATGAGGTTTCGGTCCACAAGGACCATTATCACAAGGAATGGATCTCTGTCCATAATCTGGATATGATTCACGAAAGAAAGAACATAAAGACAATACTCATTACCAGCCGAAAAGGAGCAGAGAGAGTAAAAGCACAGGCTGAATACACAGAAGCAAACAAGCAAGTGACAAGGGGCATTAAAAACCGATAAGTCAAAAAGGATGCAAGAGACGGAAACATGAGACAGCAGTGTGATATAACGAAGAAGCGTACTGGAAAATATCATAATCTGGAACGGTCAGTGAAAAACGAGGGACGTAAAGTAGTCATCAACATTGAAGAATAGCGGAACTCATGAGTCGAGCACTTTGAAGAACTCGTGAATTGATCAGCCCCACTCAAGCAACTCAACATCAAAGCAGCATTTAGGGACCTCCCAAGCAATGTTGACCAGCCAACAATCGAAGAGATTACCATGGCCATCAGACAAAGCAAGAGCAGAAAAGCAACAGAACCAGACAGCACTCCAGCGAAGGCATTGAGAGCAGACAAAGCAGTAACTACAAAAATGTTTCATTGTCTGTTCAGCAAGATTTGGAAGGAAGAACAAGTATTAACAGACTGGAAAGAAGATCACCTTATTGAGACTCCAAAGAACGATCTTAACAAATGCGAAAATTATAGAGGCATCACTCTACACTTAGTACCATGCAAAGTCTTCAACAAGGTGTTTTTAAACCAAATGAAGGACTCCGTAGATGCCAAACCTTGAGATTAGCAGGCTAGATTCCGCAGTGACCAAATCGCGAAACTACGGATCATTGTAAGACAATGATTTGAATGGAATTCATCACTGTGTATCAACTTCCTTGACTACGAGAAAGCATTCGAAGGCGTAGACAGGTTGAAACAATCGAGGTTTCTTCGATACTACTAAATTGATGGCATATTTATTTGATATTAGTCCCTTCAAATTAATGTACACTCCATCTTCTTCTGTGTATATACTTTAGTTATACAACTAGACACATTACAACTGAGTTTTATGTAAGCGCATTATTTGCATTCAAGAAATAACGTGTTCTTAATTGATTTGAAATCTTCAAATTTACAGGTTAATCTGTTTTTGCATTAGGAGATAATCACATCACAAAATGACTCATTTTAAATTTATTGAAATATTTTTCAATAGATCACATTGTTACTTTCAATTTTCATGAGATATTTGATTCCGTTTTGGACACTTTCAAAGTCTCACTATAGGTTTACAGTCATTTAGTGCACCACAGTTCTCTGGTTGATAAAATTTTTTAGGGAAATCGCCTTCAAAATATACAGCCTATGCAATATGACTTAACTGTGTAAGAGATTTAAGTCATCCAAAGTCTTAATCGATAATTGTAGTGTTCTTCGGTCAACTCACCGAACAATTACTTAGCTTCCCCTAAGTAGTATTGACGGTTATCTCAACAACATATTATCGATAACATTGAAAAAATTGGTTACACATTCTGTCAAGTCAGTTAAGCAAATAACTATGTACTTTACACACAAAAAATCTGTGAACCAATATCTTTATCTAATTATCTAAATTGATCATAGGAGGTAATCTAATAAAATCTAATGTAGCTGTCAACTGTTTTCTTAGATAAAAACACATGCTCACTCCTCATATCGTGTTTTCATTGTGATAGTGAATTTTGTGATTAAGAAAATAATTTACCAAAACTATTCAAACAGAACAGATTAATCAATCTAGACTTATTTTCAATTAGAGTTATGGAGATTAGTGTTTTTTACACATTTGAAATCATCAATCAGTCATTGTAAGACCACTAGTAGAAAACTAGAAGCACTAAAAGACAGCCGTTTCGTCTTGGTATGGAACTCATCAGTGGCAGTGTGCATTCACGACTTCTGCACCTCGCAGGATTCAAACCCGGGACCTTCGGTCTTGTGCGCACAAATGCCTAACCTCTTGACCACTGAGCCGACACCCAACAGTGCTAATGTCTAACTCTGATCAATCTAGACTTAATTTTTCATTGAACAAGAAGTCTAAAAATTTACAATGTAATTTACAAGGCATTGCTCTAGCATTACAGTACAATAAGTATGCCTATTCTTTGCATTTCTTATTGTCTACTTGATCTGACTGAACATTATTACGAACTGTAGTCATTCTATGGAGAAATAAACAAACACAAATATACACACGCATATGTATATCATTGTTTGCTTTTTTTGTTGTTGTTGTTGTTTGAATAAGTGATAATTTCTGACATTTTAATTATCATCTAAACAACATCTAAATAATAATATTAGAAAACATAAGTGAAAGTGATTTAACAGAAAAAAGACGAGAGAGAGAGAGAGACAAGTATAAGACTGTGTGATAAATGTCTGTCATATATGTATATATATATATTATATATAAGCAGAAATACTTATGAATTACTATTGAATATTGAACGAAAAGAAAAAATACTGGAAACAATGTGAATTATTCTATCAGTCTACATCAGCCTTAGTTATCTATTATAGTTTATTGAAAATAATAATAATAAAATAGCTAATCAAAGGAAATCATCAATCTAATAATACTGACTGATATAAATTGAACATTATCTAATGCATGAAATCAATGCAAACAAGACTTGTAGCAGCAGCTACACTATACACTACACTACACTATACACTATCTATTTTCATTGTATAATTTATACTTCATTATATTAGTCAATCAATGATCATTTGATGTTGTAATGATACTAATCTAAGTTGACAATATCTATGGTGTATAATATAATATAATAACCATTGTTATAAATTTCTAAATCTATCAGTTACTTACTTACTTACACCTGTTACCCTTAATGGAGCGTAAGCTACTAACTAGAGAATGATTTTCTGGCTAGCGTTTTTTGTAGCAAGTTGGATTTCTACAAGATCGGTTTTACTGACTCCATGTTCAAACCTCCTCCTTTGCCCGGGAGGAACCCTAGAAGGGTTCCGGGCCGAGTTGTATCTCTAAGTTAGACATTAGTAATTTTAAGTTTGAATTATGAATTGTTTGCTAATCAAACTTATAGATTAGATGCATATTGTTGGGGATGTTACATCCCCAGAACTAGTTTGATGAACGTCTTTATTTCGGATTTTATTCATGGGCTGATCAGTTGATCTTGAGATCACATTTTCCACCAGGAAAAGCCTTGGCTGTGATTAGTTACGGTGTTATTTTAGTGTGCTATTTTTTTGACTCTCGTAAGGACGTTTCTATGATGTACAACTAAACGTGATTTGTGTGCTTGAAATCATTGTACTTGCTGGGTGTCTGTAGAATACACTTTCTACGCTATATCAAGATTTTTCGTTACTACATTTTGGTCAACGGATCAGAGTAGCCTACCCGGACACTAGTTCATTGTCTTTTCCTCGTTTATCGACTAAGGTGAACCCGTGATAGCTTCAAGCATAGCAAGTGATCACCTTAAAACATATGTAGTAAGCACACTTTGAGAATCGATCGTTTGTTGATCGAAGTTTAACTTTGTGAAGTCATGAAGTCATTTGGTTAGTATTATAAAATTTAACTTTACATGAAGCTAGGAATACCTATAATTGTTAAAACTGTTAGCACACTCTTGAACATTGATCACAGTTTATTGAACATTTAGCAGATAGAAAACAAATATTCAATAGAACAAAAGACAAAGATATATTCTATGCTCCATGATATATAACCGGCAACAAAGCATTTCAATTGTCAGGCTAATTTATCATACTATATAAGACAATGATGAGTGTTGAAATGAGGTGACATTTCTCTGTCAGTTTCAATAAATGAAATCTGCTGTCTATGTAAATTATCTTTCTGCTGTCATAACATTTTATGATTAATTTATTTTTTAAGTTTAATGGTGGTTGCTTTAAAAATATGATGTGAGTGATTATTAACTGACTTATGAAACATTTGGTGGTTTGAATGACTTCAGTCAGAGTAATCTCATCATAAAAGCTTAGAAAACTTAGGAAAATGTATCACTCAGATGTTGAAAAAGTCGTTAATTAGAGTTTTATGATGAATCACAAGTTGTTTTGTTTGAATTTAATAGTTCTTATAGATGAAATCAATTATCTTAATCAGTAAAAACTTCTTTATGATTTATTTATATAGAGAATTTTAGTGTTAATATAATTTTTAGTAAACATGTTGTGTTTACTATTTTTTTTTAGATAGTTTGTTATGAATGATGGTAAGTGTTTCAAAGCTGTATTCAAATGTTAATCATCACGATGAGACTCAAACCTGCCATCTGTACCTTTTACTCAGCTACTTAAACCGTCTAGTCAGCAATACTTTATTTGTTTGGGCGTATAATCTGCCAATAGCATTGAGGCATCCTCTCCATATATGCATACACAAAATAGAAACTGATTAGCTAAGGATCTTAAAGCCGATAAGAGGAACAAATAGATCTAGTAATCATTATAACTTTATTCAATATTAATACCATATGGAATTATCGACACGAAATATTTCGACAAGTTTCCTTTACAAAACCAATAAAAAACCAATAGCTGCATATATACTTACTTACTTACTTACGCCTGTTACCCCCAATGGAGAAAAGGCCGCCCACCAGTTTTCTTCAACCAACTCTGTCCTGGGCTTCCGTCTCCAGTTCTGTCCAATGTTTGTTCATTCCTCTCATATCTTTCTCTATTTCTCGGCGTAATGTATTCTTTGGCCTTCCTATTTTCCTTTTGCCTTGAGGGTTCCGTGTGAGGGCTTGTCTCGTGACGCAGTTAGGTGCTTTTCGTAGTGTGTGTCCTATCCACTTCCACCGCTTCTTCCTGATTTCCTTCTCCACTGGGATATGGTTTGTCCTCTCCCACAGTTCGTTGTTGCTGATGGTGTCTGGCCAACGAATACGAAGTATTTTGCGAAGACAACTGTTCATAAATACATGTATCTTCTGGATGATGGCTTTGGTAGTTCTCCATGTTTCCGCTCCATACAGTAGAACTGTCTTGATATTTGTATTGAAAATCCTGATTTTGGTTTTGGTTGAAAGTTGTTTGGAGTTGCAGATATTTTTCAACTGTAGAAATGTAGTCCTTGTCTTGCCGATCCGCGCCCTCACATCTGCATATATATATATATATATATATATATATATATATATATATATATATATATACAAAAGGGAAAAATTGAGTCAACAAACTACCTGGAATCTAAATCAAGTGTCTTTTTTGGAATACAAGATTTTGACTAGGTCAGTTCTGACTACACGTTCGTCGCATAGTATATTTGCTAAATAAGGTATTGTAGAACTTTGATACTTTTGCTTGTGTATAGGTTCTAATGTATCGGTGTCTCGTTCTATCAGAAGATATACTAGAAAAAAGATGTGAATGGAGTGGATGGTTAGTATCAGATAAGGTAACACTGGTCAAGAGTTTGCAAGTGTCTCTCCACTATCATATTCGTGATAACTGTAGAAGATTCACCAGAAACTCTACTAATCACCTTCGTGTGTTCTCCACAGCATGGCAAAATCTTTCTTCAAATTCCCAGAAAAGAATAATGAGAAACAGTAAAAGACAATGGGTAATATGCAAGAGTTTACAAAACTTTAAAAAAGATGTCGAGTAATGCCAAAATCAAGTAGCCTCTTAATATAATAAGCCGAAAGGAAAACTTTCTTCATTATTAGTAAAACATGGGATGAGCGAGAGGAATCAGAAGAAAAGCACTTTATCAAGATAAATGACCTTTACCAACGTTTTTATCATGGAATCTTCAATGATACAAAGTTCATGGGATTTCAGTAGGATGTTTAAGTTCTGTCCATATCTCAGGTTAAAGCTAATAACTTGACATTTTGTATGGTTAAGTGTAAGACTGATAACGACAGATCATCGTTCACTGGGCTACATGAACTCAATTACTTTCAAGGGATGTGAAGCGGTAGAAATCGGTGTAAATACCGATTATCTAAATACTTAAGACAAGTGTTTGCAGTTGAAAAGGGCAGATCATGTAGAAAACATAAAGTGAGAAAAGGCGGAAGGAAAGCTCCTTGTGATACACCTTCCTGACTTAGTAAAGACATTGGTCACTTTCTCTGACAACATAGTATATTCTTCTCTTCCAGGGAAGTAAATACACAGCCAGTTGGCTATTCATCTATCAGTATTAACACTGGTGAGCTTGTTGAATTATTGTGCTCTCGATATAGATTCATAGTCTAAAGTATGCTTTAGAGATACGCATCAAACATACTTCTTACCCATTTCTAAGCTGAACCCCGCATCATGATGCAGGACAACAGTAGCATCTAAGGTACATCTTTTACATTTGTATGTAGACAAATACGGATCAATAATCTGTTTAATTGTAAGCTGAAGCTGGGGTAGCATAAGTTTCCTCATTGTTTTAAGAAAAGGTAAAGCAATTGCTATAGGTCTAAGTTTCACATTCTTGTGACTAGATACCTTCTTTGAAAATAGAATAATCTTTATCAATCTTCACATAAAATTTGTTGTTAGGTATTCACTAAAGATTTTCGTGAATAGTTGACATAGGATGTGAGTGCATTTCTTTCAATGAATGTTTGAAAATTCATAAGGTCCTAGATAGTCAGACGAGTTAAGTGACTGGAGTAAAAACTAGAACACAACCTTTTTTCAAACTTGAGGATATAGGCAGTATGACATCAGATGACTTAGGTACAAACGATTTACTTAATTCACAAACATTCAACTAGGAACTGTCACCAATGAGTTTCACACCTATGTGATATTTTTAAATAGTTTATTGGTCTATTATGCCATTTATCTTCCGAATTTCAATATAGTTTTTTCTCTTTATACATCCTTTCTTTTGTCCTTTGCAGTCGTTTTAGTTGCGGAAACGAAATTCAATCAAAACTCTGAAAAAATAGTTTCACTGGGACGCGAAACATCAAAGTAGGATTTAAGATTATCAACGAAAACGTCTACCGTGTTTTCCGATCAGTCATTTGTCAATAAATCTCAGTCTGTTTTATTTTAGATTTTGAATATTTTCTTCTGAGTTACATTTTCATTTAACTTTCTTTATCTGATTTAAGAATGTAGTACTATTTCCAAGTTTGCTGTATATTTTGGTTAGGTCGAAATGGATCATGTTTACAAGTTATATATGTCCCCATAAAAACTAGGTATAACTGCACATTCGAACGGGTAGAAAAATCAACTATATTTCGGTGACTTAGTGACGACGATAGAAGGCTACAGTGGCACGAATGAAAATCACTACATTTCAATGAAATTGAACCATTGAAAGTATCAAACAGCAAATTCAGTGAATTCAACAACCAAAACCCTTTATTGCAGATGAAGTATAGTCCAGTGTCATGTAAGTGTTGGTAACATTGATGTAGTTACACTAATTCAAATGTTTAGGACAGCATCTTAAGCTTAGACAGTTCATAAAGTCGTATAAAAACTTAAAACATGCAAAATTAGATGGACGCCAATTCATATTTACAAAAATCTAACTACACCACCGCGGAGCAAAGTGGGAGACCACCGCCATATTGTTTTTTTCTTGATCAATCTGAATAGTAAGTATTTAAACTATGTAGTGATATACTAAACAATCACGATGAAATCATCAATCATTCATTGTTAGACCACCACATTAGAAAACTGGAAGCACTGGACGGACGTTTCGTCCTGGTGTCCATCCACGACTCATGTATCTCGCAGGATTCGAACCCGGGACCTGCGGTATTGTGCGTGAACGCCTAACAATTAGACCACTGAGCCGGCATCTAACGGTGTTAGTGCCTAACTCTGATTGATCTAGGGATTTTGTGCTCCCAGGTTTCTAATGGTGGTCTAACAATGATTGATTAATGATTTCAAATGTGTAAAATCACCTATCTCCATAACTCTAATTGAAAATTATGTAAATCATTCTTGGATTGCGATTACACCACAATCATAATACATGTTTAGAATTAGTAGGAATTGAAGATAGTTCGCCTAGCCAAATAGTGACTGGCATTTAACAGTTCGGGAATCGACGTGAGATTAACGTT
>CALYCR020001263.1:0-10484 GCA_944470395.2 Schistosoma turkestanicum
AGTGATCTTTCACTGAAGGAGCAACTTTCTAGGAAATAAATCATTCCGAAATAAACCGATAATAATTTCGAATAAATGAAAGAATAAATAGCTATCCAATTAAAATTGTTCGTAGCTGATTGACAGAATGAGACGATCAATTCAAAGTTGACCTGGCTTTTAATGCTGTTGAGAAGTAGTTGCTTAACTGAAATGAGACAGAATAGTTTATAATAACTATGAAATTTTCAGTAAACGAAACAGACCTTATTCCATCTATGGTTAGAGAGGTTTCAGCAATATTTGTTGACAAAATACATTTACGCACACAATCTGGAGCAACATGAAAAACCTTTTCTTGATCTGACGCAGATAATGCACTGTGCAATGGTAAAATAATCCATCGTTTTGTTTCTTCAGCATACGCTTTAGCTGGTTCCATTATTGCCTTTCAAAACAAAAAATAGATAGGATTAATTTATAACTAAGTTTTTGATAAGGTGATGATAAAATAGAATATTGTTACAACTTGGAAGTGAAGAAAGTCGAAGAAGAAACACGATTCAGAAAATGTAAGACGTTTATTTTATACACGATCTAATGGGTCATATTGTCGTTTCTAGAATCTTTTTAACTGCCCACAAAGAAAAAATAGATATTTCTAGCGTAATGCGCTATATTAAAGATGGTTTCTAAAAATTAAAAAAATTTTACGGCAAGATTAGACTTCAGAATAAAAAAGCCTCGTAAGTATCAAAATGGAGAGTTAAACAGTTACTCTTTTAATGATATCTACAGTCAGTGTAATATAAAAAAGTAATACGTGGCCAAATTAACAACCGCAAGTATAAAGTAAGAATTCAGTATCACAGGAATTCAGCCTGGTTATTATTCGCAAAATTATGCATCATAGTATGATTTTTCAGAAAGTTCAGAGACTTTACCTTCTAATCTAATTATTTTATATTTCATTTTAAGCTACTCATGAGTAGTTCATGTCCTCAAATAAAATAAACTTCACATGACTTTTGAGACAAAAATAAATGGACTCAGAATAAGCGAATAGTTGAAAATAACATGTCATTGAGATCCTGAATTCATCGTACAGGTAGAATAAAAGCAAGGTTTATAACAGGATTTAATTATCTACCTAATGTCTACTTTATATAACTGATGATCAAATGAATAGCAGCTTTCGATCCGTTTGTTACCAGAAATTGAGCGAAAAATGAAAAACAATAACTTACTTGAATATCAGCCATTCCAGATAGAAAGATCAAAAGATCGCCTCGTTCAGTAGCAGGATATGTGACATCAATTCGTCTCAGTAGACGAATATATGGCGCGGGATCAATTCTGTCAGTGGTATTGGCAATTTCAACTGGACTAAGTGGAATGTAGTGCAAATCAATGGGGTAAAGACGTCCAGGCACCTATTTATAATGAATAAGTTTTCACGGTTAATCAGGAACGCAATTTGAGAGGAAAATTTCATATGAAATACTTTGAATAAATCAAAATTCAATGGTGAGCTTATGAAATAATGCCGAACAGTTAAAATCAGTCAGTTACAACTTAGAACATTGTATGTACGCACATCAGTTCAAGTTGCCGAACCACAATATCACAGAGACTCGATTGTCGGTTCAAATACCATAGTAGCAGAAGTATTAAAGGTAATCGGAGAGATTAGGTTTCAAGGATATTATTCAAGAAGTATAATCTGGTGAAATAAACCTAAAAAAGAAAAAGCTAAAGGTGATGAGGAATTCAGAAGTTTAGAATTTGAGAGAACACAAAGAATGAATGCACCTGCGTTACTGCAGACCATTTTGAGCTATATCATTCAAGGCTTCTAACCATTGGTGACTGTCAGCTCGCGGACCCCAAAAAGGTAGTCGACACTTGCGAACATGAATCAATCCACATGTCAGTTACTTCATGGATTTCTGCCATGTTTTGCCCTGGCCACTCCTAGCTTTCTTCCAACCTACTCCTACACCAAAAAACATAACTGGACGAGGCAGTCGGTGGGTGAGCATACGCAACACATGTCCCAACCACCCCAACTGATGAAGTTTCAGCACTTCATCTATTGATTTGCCATCCTTACCTAGAACTCGTTTCCCAACGATAGCATTGCTTACTCGGTCGTCCCAGGATACATGAGCAATGCTTCGGATACACCTATGATCGAAGACTAGTAACCTACGAATGTCCTCTACTCTTAACGGCGATGTTTCGCATCCGTATAGTAGGACAGAGCAAACTACTGCGCAGTGCACTCGTCCTTTAGTCAGCAAACGGATATCTCGCCTACGCCATAAGTGACGCAGGTTGGCAAAAGACAATCGAGCCTTCTGTATCCGAGCTGAGATTTCGTCAGTCACCAGGCCATCAGCACTGATGAGACTCCCCAGATAAGTGAAGTGTTCAACACGCTCGACTACTTCACTCCCTATCACTAGTTCAGGTGCCGATGCAACCCAGTCTTGAAGCAAAATTTTGCATTTCGAGGGGGAAAACCGCATCCCGGTTCTAAATTATTTTTAAACCATATGTTTAAGACGAAATTTTAAAATCAAATTACTTGTATGATTGGACAATCATTGAAAAATTTAGTAAATGTATTCACATTTATTGTAGCTGACATAAGAACTACACGAAGTTTTGGACGAACAACTGTTAGACATTTAACAAGTCCTAATAAACAATCGGTTTGCCAGTGACGTTCATGTACCTGTAAAAGAAATAGTATTTGAGTATAATTGTTATTGCTGTCATATATATATATATATATATGTCATACTTAGCCATATTACTTATATGAAGCCAACAGAAATATTGATAGTAAAAAACGAAGGTCAGTCGATCTTTTAATCAGTTTCTAATCCTTTTTGTTATCAGATGACTGACAGGAAAATAAGAAGAGAGAACTTTTAAACTAAGCAAAGATTTGTCAAGTAAATTTCAAGTTATACAATGAATAGGAAGAGCCCAAAATGATGATTAAAAAACAATCAGTCGTTAACATTATCATCTAAAAGAGAAACTTTTCGGTAGAATTAAATATAAATTTAACACCAGACTCAAGTAGATAGATACGAATACTGAACTAGTTTCATATTGTATCAAAAAAAACAAAAAAAAAGTTGAAATTTTCTTCACTACAAAATCAAATCTTGCTGATTTGAACGACGTAAATATGTAAATAAATGGATGGATCGTAAAACAACACAGTATAAAATTTTTCCCTCTTGTTTATGAACACTTCCAAAGAGGCATATGAATTAACGGTAAAATTTTTTCATTATCAAATTGTTATTTAAATAGAAACAAGTAGTATGTAGGAGAATAATTATTTTCAATAATTTCGTCACCAGACTCTACAGTTTTCAACCTATAATTATTGTGTGATAATGACCAAAACGAAAAATTCATTGGTAAGTTTGGAATGAAGTAGATATTATGTTTTTAAGTAATGAACTTTTAGATTGACTACAGTTTAAATACGTCCAAAATGTATAACTTGTAAATTTGAAAGGTCATTTTAGAAAAAGTTAAAAAAAACTTATGCTAAACAGTGTTCATATGTAATAATCCACTAAAAGTAATTCGGAAACATGTGAAATGGGTGTTTTACTTGAGCAGTATATACGAAACAGCGCAAATCAATGCTATGCACTCACAAAAGCTAAAATAATTGTGTTTGATTGTTAACATCACCGACTGATTATAGTTGAATAACCACAAAAACCATGAGTACTAGATGGCTGTTTCGTCTTAGCATCAGACAATTCAGGACTGTACATCGACGAACCCAGAGCTTTAAGTCTCATTCACGAACTCTTACCCTTGAGATCGTTGAGCACTACGTGATTAATATATTTCCATTATAGAGTTATGGAGATTGTTGAGTTTGATTGATTGGAAAGCTGGAAGCATTGGACAGGCGTTCCGTCAGTCAATCAGTCATTTACAATCTAGAACTTCGTACATACACACATAAGTTCCGTCCTATTATGGGACTCATCAGCAGTGCTCATCCACGACCCCGCCCACGGGAGGTTGCTCGTTACCTCGAACTGATTAAAGTTAGACATTAACACCGTTAGATGTTGGCTCAGTGATCTAGAGATTAAGTGTTCGCGCGCAAGAGTGAAGCTTCCTAGTTGATTCCTGTTCGCACGATTGTGTGTGCACACTACCAGTGAGTCTCGTACTAGGACGAAATGGCTGTCCAATGCTTCCAGGTTTCCGATGGTGGTCTAACATTAATAATTTAATGATTTCGATGAAGCTCAAAGGTCTCCACAACCTGATACTGACAACTTTCGATATTAAGATAGTTGTTTAGGTTAAAAATACTTTGAAATAATTCACAAATTATCGAATATTGTTAAAAAAATCGCTAAATGAGGAGAAATAGAAAACGACAAAGAAAGAAAGCTAACTCAATAAAACACAATTTTTCGGTTTCTTTATTACCATGTCTGGGGCAGAACAACTATCATCACATTCATAGTAAAAATAATACCAACCTCACTCAAGAGGAACGCCACTATGAACTGATGCTGTTACTACACTATTACATTAAGAAACAATCATTTCTATATGATGGGCAAATGTCAAACCCAACAGCTAGTTCTTAATCCTATCGGCTAGTGAGTAACCTCAAGAAATATGTATCCTACAATCACTTATGTTTCAAAATTACATTACTTCATGGTTGTTTTACCAAAGAAAACACTGGATTTCGCTGATTAGTTGAACTATATTCTGGCACCAGTTCGCTAATCAGTCTAGGGAGATAATGTGTTCTTGTGCGCGTCGAATATGTCGTGTTGTCCTATAACCTTTATTGACTAAACGCTATAGTCGTTTTATTAAGATTTTACTAACAAATCGCGAACACTTCTTCATAAAACATCTATGTTGAGATTTGCGAAATAATGATGAAACCTGATAAGCTGAAGAAATTTGTGGCAAAGCTTTCATTGAAATCCAAGAAATTACTGATTTAATAGTAACAACATCAGATTTTAATATTCTCACTACAATTAAGTATCTTAAAAACTACTCTGATTTGGATAGTGGCTAGCAGTGCACATACATCAGATTGATCAATTGCAGTTCTACATATCAATAGAAAGATTTAAACAGCCAATACAAATGAACTGCATTGATTGTTTGAATTTAGGAATTCATTCATAAACTTCGTTATTAAAGGTCTGAACTTCTGGTTAAGCTTCTGATAAATAAATGCCTAAAACTGAGTTTATTTGGATAATTCTGTCGATTTTTAAAATATTCAAACCATAATATTTTACAAGTCTACTGGAATCTACAGAATCTCCTTAATCGCCAACCACTATAAATTCGTGAAAGAGTAGTGTCTACAAAATAGATCATACTATTTGACAATTATTTAGAATTCCAGAAGTAGTAGTTTAAGAGCAAGGATTTAATGATGTTTTTGAAAACATGTACTTTGAATACACTAATGAGCAAAATATTAATTGTTAAGAAGTTTTCAATCTGTAACTGAATTATTGTGAAACTGTAACTGGATGTCCAAGAACTTAGCTTCCCGTTCTTGAGTCATCTCCATTTACTCCAGTTTGTACAAAAAAGCGTACTTTGCGGTCATAAAATAAGCGTGTCTAAAACCCTAGTAAATTAGTGTGTACATGACTATTCCGATGAATTCGTCAAATTTCGTCCGCCTGATTTCGGCTTCTAAAACATGCTTGTTTGTTTCCAAAGGCTTTTGATTAAAAAGAGATTTATTTTATATTTAATAAAAAGAAATAGAATTGTTGCTGACAAGATATTACTATTTTAAGAGGTAACTAAATGGTGAGGGAAATTGTGTTCGAAAGCACTTCATCCATCAAAGAGTGGATTTTAAGAGGTTAAATGATATACAACTGTTTAGAGATAATCAATGGAAATCCATAGCTACGTAAAATTCGTGCTTTATTAGCTTTTTATCAGATAGTTCAAATATTTCCACAAGGAATTTCGAAATAAGTGAATTCTAATTGGTTAACTTATGTGTAATAATCATGTTATCTGTTCATTAGCTGAGTGTTAGGATTTAAATTAAATAACTCGCAGTTAAATAATATACCTCTAAAAGCCCTGGTACGGCTAAGGGTAGAGAGGGTTCGCTCTCCCTGTCGAAATGTACTTATATGACCTGGCTTATATACTACTACCAATTATTTGTATTACTATTACTCCCAAACACTAGTTTCTATTCATTTTTGTGCTTTTCTTTATTATAATCACCTTTTCCCTATTTATTCACAATCTCATTTCCATTATGGTGTACACAATTTTCGGCGCTGCCTTGTACGTGTTTATATGTTTAAATAAATAAAATGAATAATATTTGAATGTTTCATGTATTGGCAAGTTGGTTACTAGATGAGAAATCTATTATACTTCGAAAAATGGACTCCATGCATGAATTTCTCTAGCGCAACACAAATTTCCTTTTGAAATTACACGATTCTACTAGTTTCTCTTCAGTTTTATAATAAATCTATTCAAAGTATTACATGAACACATTTCATATTTAAGCATATAATGTTGCTTACTTCGTCAAGAACGATAACATCATAGTCGTTCAGAAATGGATCTACCTGCATTTGACGTAACAACAGGCCTTCAGTGAGAAAAAGAATCCGTGTAGCTTTAGTACGACTACGTTCAAAACGGACCTAATAAAATATCCAAAAAAATATGTTTTTCTTGATAGAATACATTCATACATTTATACAGTAAGATTAAAGTAAATTTTCTTCCACTTTAAAAAACGATAACAACCTAAGTTATCAGCAACCGCTTTTCTTATTCTTAGGTTTTCAACACGATCAGATTCCTCATAAATACATCAAAATATCATCTCTAAGTTATGATATTATTTTGTTGGTGACTAACATGGAAATTTGTAAAGTATGCTATTTTTAATATCAGATTATTTAATGGATGAGATATAACTACATCGGAATTTTTAATAGGAATTGCACGTAGAGAGCAGTCTATATTAGTTTTTATCCATATATCATACTTAAATGAAGCATGCACTACAATTAATATTATTTAAAAGAAGTAAGAAAAGTTAAAACCCAAAAACTAATCTTTTAAAATTTATCAAAATCTTCAATTGGTCAGAATGCAACAACAAAACATTGAATAGAAAAATCTTTACAACTTATTCGTAAGTGTTTGTCTGACCGTTATTGATACGGGACATTAAATTTTGATCAGTCTTTGTTGGTCTATATCCATTTTTAGACGACGCCTCGATATTACCACTAAGTTACAAGCTCTAGAATATTTGGATTATGGATGAAGTCGGAATGCAGATTATTAATCCCTCTTGCATAGTGTATTTTAGGTGAATGTACCTGGATCCCAGTGTGCATATTTACAATCACCTGAAAGTAGAACGTATACCTTCAAAACAGTCTTGCGACAATAAAGGATAAGTCTTATCTGCTAAAATTTAAAGTTTTATAAGAACTAGAAAGTATTTTTAAAAATTTCGTCCCAACTCACTTGATATCCAACCTTAGAGCCTCTTTCATTTAACATTTCAGTACTTACACGTGCGGCCAAACTAATGCACGCGATACGGCGAGGTTGAGTAACAGCAATATTCTGATAAGAGTTAGGCCCAGGTGCATCATTTGAATCAGATTCACCATAATATAAGTACTGTGGTACCTGAGTTGATTTTCCACAACCAGTATCACCAGCAACTATTACAACTTGATGCTTAGACAAAGTGGATAATAATTCTGTTCTAAAGTAAGCAATCGGTAAAACACTTTGATCTGTCCTAAGTTTTACTATTCGAGCAAACTAAAAGATAGTTAAAATGTAAAAAGATTTATTACATAAAATCCTATCGTCATTAAAGAATAGAGATTTCTCTCAAATGTTTGCAAACAATTGAGGGTGAAACCATCAATGCCTTTTCTGAGGAAAAGTGAACAAAAGAATTGAAGGTTTAAAACTTAGCAAAGTGAAGACGAGTCATTTTTAGTTTGAAAAACTTTTTATTCTAGTCACATTAGTATGTGACATCACTCCACATAATTGTTTTATATTCTCGTGTTCCACAAACAATGTCTCTTGATAAAATAAATTAAACTAAGGCAATTACAGACTGACCTTACAATGAGGTGGGAAAGTATTAATGTATTTGCTTTGCATGTTAGCTATACAAGAACTAATATTGTTTGCTTCAGACCAGTCAAGAAGTTACCGGGAACAGTACGAGTGAATATTTCTTAGTCCAGGAGAGACGGCCTGATTTCTCTAAGTTACAAGAGAGAACTTCAGGTACACATCTGTACCAAATGCTCCATACCGTAGATGCCGCCTTGACATGGTGATCAGGTTAGTCTATTGTGATAACCCAACCGAGCTATATTGGCTGGAACATATGTTTCTTTAGGACCTACCATGCCAGGCAAGTCGATCGGAAGACAATAGGACTAAAATTAGCAAGTCAAGGTCTGAGGGAGAAGTCGTACTACTGACTGTAGAGAGATGTGACAGCAGTAAGGTGTTTTCCTCGGACAACCAACGTCTGCAGCGATGCCGCCTTCTCACAAGGAAGGAAGTGTTTAGAAAAGGTCGACCCTAAGAAATGTCAGACCTCACCTTACCCCGTCTCCGTCTCCGGTGGTAAGGCAACTTGAAGAGCAGAGGCAAAAATCTACTAACTTCCCATAAAAAGGACGTACGCAATCGGCCTCAAGCATTTGTTCTCTGGACTGTGCGGTCACGCTCCCAGGTTGCTAATCTGATTTCCTTTTTTATTTCCTCAAGAAACACCCTTCCACGGTGTGGGAAGCCGGGGAGCGACATTCACTCTCATACCTGTGACAGTACATTAGATCAGATCGGTTACAATCAAATCCTTCCTACCCGTACTAGGTACTAGTCCATTAAGTTGGACAGAATGCATATTATGAAGGCATATTCTATCAGACCGAGAAATTTGACTAAACCAAAAACAGTGAGCAGAATAGCTCCCTTAACTTTAAATAATTTCAATTTTGAAGGAGACATTTTAGTGTTGGCTTTACTGTATGATATAAATGATTTCCCAGTAGTAACCAGGACCTAACATCAAAACTGTCTTAATTGTCAATCTAGGTAGTCATATATTCATCATAATCGATACCAAATTATATCCTATCCCAACAAATAAACAGAGATGTTGCATACTTTGTTCAAAACCTATTTCTGTTCTAAAATATATGAAACAAGCTTCAGACAATTTAAACCGCAAAATAATTAGTGAAACAATTTTATATAGCCAAAGAAATGATGGGCTTTTTAACCGTACAAAATCTCCTCAATTATCTTATGTTCCACCGTTTTACAGAAGCCGACATGACTTATGTTACATTTTTATTCTCTTTCAAGGAAACTTGGGTGATTATGTCTCAGCTGGACACCACGCTGGTATTTACTTCATACACTGTAAAAATATCAGCATCACTTTAAAATATGCCTTAGAAAATAGGCTATACCAGAACGTTCTTATATATATAAGGTCATAAAACTAGTACGGTTTTAAAAAATAAATTACAAATGACACGATTTAAAGATGAATGTACCTTGCGCTTCAAAAGAAAATCGAGATACATGTCATAAATGAGATGAAAGCAATCAAGCTCTGAGCGAGTAAGATATCTATGGGAGTGATCTTTAAGTGAGTCTTTGAAGTATATCTTATTACTTGAAACATCGCTATGTCTAACATAGTCTTCTAAACGATAATTGCTTGTGCGAATGTTTAACTTTGACTTTTTGCTCAAAAGACATCCGTCAAGTCCTTTAAAAAATGTCAATTGAAATTCTACAAACCTTCAGAACAATTCTTTCTAACGACTTTTTGTAACCTCAGCAAAAATTTCCAAAATTCGTCGTAAGCGCTCGTATCACTGACAAAAATGGATAAGTGAATACTCATATTTACTCACTGGGAAACAATGGCTGATTTCGAATCAGGAAAAAATATATGTGTAAGACGCTTTTTATGTGATAAGAAATCTGCAAGAGCATCTTCGTCCTTCATCAAACGTTAGGTAACGCACAACTAGAAAAAACGGCAAGGACCCAGTATCCAATATCCAATATCTTTTTTACGAGCTGGTGTAAACCAATTTATTTCTTTGTGCTCGATTCTTACTGTTTCAGTACGGTTCCAGGTGTTCGGTAACGTCAAATGGGTGGATGTCTAGCCACTCAACTGTCTAATTCTAGTCAGTTGGCAGTTGGTTGTGCGTTTGTATGTATTTCTTTTTTAAGTAGAGGGGGTGCGAGGACATTGTGAACCTCAAGAGTGGGCGCGCGTATGTCTTAAATAATGTTAGGAATAATGTGGGGTTATAGGACCAAGATGTCTTCGCATAAAGTGAAGAGTCGCATTGCCTTGGCTGCGTCCCCTACATAGTTCGGACTCGTGGGGAGGT
>CALYCR020001264.1:0-10490 GCA_944470395.2 Schistosoma turkestanicum
ACCCGTTACACAATTTCCTTTGCTGAATTCATATTTAGCATTTAATTTCACATTCACATACTATGTTCACAGCTGAAACGAGGAAATCAACAATGAAAACAGCCACACTGATTTTGATAGTGCTAACGGCGACGGTAATAAAAGACAAAGTTGTAGTGGCTCGACTGTTTTGATGACTCATCGCGATCGAATAAAAATCCCGTATTACTAAATGTGGATAGCAGTGGGTTTGGTGGATACGATAAGGTGAACCGGTAGAAATCCCGGCTAAGGTTCAGAGATCCATCAGTCACAAAGGTAGTTACTGCATGAACTATCAAACAAATCAGTCTAAAGATAACCAATTAGGAAAGAAGATGAAAAATAGTCACTTTTGAAACCATTAGTTATCGCAATATTTAAATAATTGCGAATGCTCATCGTACTCTGTATTACTTATGAAGTCATACATAAAAAACACGGACTTACAATGAAATCATTGCAAACAAAAACTTTATTATCAATTAAACAGAGCTATTGGATTGAAAACGACAGGAGGCGAAATCATTCCCGTAAATATATATATATATATATATGCTACTGGATCATATCAAAGTGTTATCTGATCACATAAGCGTATAAGATCAGTGAATGCAATCGTGTGTAGTATTATCACACGATTGATCTATATTTATTATGAGTGAATGGTTACAGTCACACAATCTTATATTCTTTTCATTATAATGCTGTCAGTGTGTACAAAATTGCACGTTTCTCTCAAACTCGTACAAAATTTTCGTTACGAAAACTTGGAACGCGACAGCCAACTTTACGATATTCAGTATCTGTAGTAACATAATATACAGATTCAAGGATTGCTTTATGATTGATATATTTCTAAAGTTTCAGAAAGCTGACAGGGACGATTCGGCCGAAAAAAGCAATCTCCTAAATTTGTCCATAAATCTTAAGATGATATTTGTTAGTCTGTTCTGTATTGTATTCATGACCATGTTCAGGAATTTATTTGGGATATTTTTAATGTACGTTTAGCCTCACATAATTTTTATTAATTTTAGTAAGCGATTTTCTTGATGTGGGAACTGTTCATCGATAGGCTCTAAAATTCCTTGTTTTCTGTATCTGTAATACACCCTTACGAACAGAATCATCATTTTCTCTTAAATCACATTCATGTTGAAAGCGTGAAACATGATTAGAAGTAGGTTTTTGATTCAAATGTTTCACAATTACTGAGAATTTATTTCTTCAAAATTATGATGTTGAAATGCTATGTGCAACAACTCTACTTCAATCAATAATTCCTGAAATTACAACAAAAATATACATCGAACATAGAACATATAGTAACAAAGACATAAATAACAGCATACCATTCTATCTTTTTGTTTTATTATTTTACTGGTCTAATAATCATTCAACTAAGGAGTTAACGTGTGATAAATAAAATCACCAATTGTGGAAAGAAGAATATATTGTTACGCTACTGATCTAATTATGATTATCAATTAGAATATAAAACCTGTTTATAAATTGAGTTTTGACATCAGAAAAACAATGTAAATGTTCAAAAACAAAGCATCGCAAAACTAATTGTGTTCAAAATACGTGATTTGAATCGCCGTCATTTCTTAGTACACTTTTCCTAATTCAGGTATAGTCAATTTATATCATTTCTTCGAATAAACGATGAATTGTAATTAAGTACTTTTATTTCACTGAAATACACAATTGTCAAGTTGTATACTGGACTATTTAAGTTTGTAAATATAATGTTCCTTAAGACTGTTGAATTTTCTTTATGCATATATCATGCAGCAAGAAAAAGCGCCGTTCCGCTGGTACACCTGCTTATAGTTATCATATTCTGAATCCTACAACATACTAGTTGACAGTTATCCTGCCAAACAAACTGTTATCAGTTAAACCACTGTTGAGAAACTGAATGCCTCCACGTTCCTAATATGACATTTTTTGATTGTGTCTACATCCACATATCCACATATCCATATCATTGATCTTACTTACGAGAAAGCGGCAGCCTGTGTCGACCATGTTTACAATTCCATCAAACCATCATCATGCCTTATATTTCAATAAGTGACTGTGATGACTATACGGTTGTACTGGTTACGCCGTTTGATGTGTGGCTTTTACTTTCGTTTAAGGAAACATAATTAAGGCAAACATGGAGTGTATGCAATAAGTGATGAATCGTACATGTCAAATGAATTATATCATTTCAATCCATCATTAGTCATGAAATTTGAAAGTGCATTTATTGAAGTAAGGATTTTTAATAACCGTACTAATTTTTATCTCTTTGTGTTTGGCACAGAATAAACATTTTCATTGGTGATGCAAAGCTATTCAACTGAAAATGCATCTCTTGCTTCAGTTAAGCGATTCTTTTTCAAGATTTCGCGTTCGCAGTCGTCGCTCGAATCACAAGCGGTATCTGTACATGCAGTGGTTCAATATAAGAGATCAAAGAAAACTCGGATTTCAAACTAAAATTATAAAATTTTTTCATAACCTTGACGCGAATGTTGGCATATGAACTCAAATATAAGAATCTGGCTTGCACGACCACACAAGATTTGCATCAATAGGCAATGATTTGCGGTTGACTAGGTTGGAAAAATTGTTTGCATTAGTGAGTGCATCGACTCATCCTGATCTTATGCTAATTAAATATCAAATTCCAAGGGTTAATTTGGCCATCATTTGTTTCATTTCTACAAACGAAGCTAACATTGCTTGTCTAAACAGACAAAGTTTTAGCTATATGCAAAACACAGTAGGCGCTTTCACCAACGATCAATTATTCATAATCCATTTTGAAACAAACTTTTGTTAGAAAATGGCAAATATGAGTTGGGATGTGACGTCACTCTTTATCAACCTACCATGTGCACGAAAATTATAAATAATTTCAGAATCTAAATTATAAAGAAACGTAATAAGATAACCATTTGAAACTTGAGAACTATAATGTTGGACAAACTACCATCTTTTTAACTTGCTGTAAATATCTGGCTTACAGCTGACTGAACTTAAAATCCCTTCTTGTCGTGACTTTCCACTTCGACTTGTGAACTAACGTTTAGGGGTGTGTAACGAGCAGCACATAATAATGCTAGTATTCGGAAATGGAAAGAGATCACAAAATATTTCACAGTTAAATAGTTTATTAGTTATGTTTGAATAAATTTTATTTTTAATCAGATTGTCTGTAAAATTTTTGAGAGAAATCAATGTCGTGTGAAAAAAAAACAAACCAACGATTTTATTCCTCTCATCTTGTTATGTTTTATAGAGAGGTATATTGCTTGATCGATTTAAACGTTTGTACACTGTTGATGTCTAAATATATCCTTCGATGCATTATGTGTGTGTGTTTGAAAGATCACTGAGAAGTAATATCCAAAGTCAATAAATAGTTGTGTTTCTTGGAAATATTTGACTAATGATGACATAAATGAATTAGCTATTAGCAACATTGAACTTGATTGCTTCCACGGAAACAAATGAAATGACAGTTCCAATAGTCAGAGAACTCGCCTTATGCGATTTTTAAAAAATTCGAAAATCGTGTTTACATGTTACTAAAACTTATCTTGTTTATGTTCAATACATAATATCGCAGTACTTCATTATCTTTGCATCTAAAATTCTCAACAATCGGACATTTGGAAAACAAGTACGTTAAAGATATCAGTAATGCGCCATGAATCTTACCTATATTGGATGTATGAAATATGTCGCAAGAAAACCACATTCTTACTTGTTTTTCTTTCGTATTAGATGATGTTGTTGGTCCCAAATGTGGGATTTAATTCTTTCATTATATGGTCAATCACAGAAAAAAATCAGTCTAAATGAAATCTGTCGTAACAAAATTGAAAATTATGAAAGAAAAATTACCCTTAACTCTCTAATTCGTTGAGATCATGTGATCTCTATCTCTCATCTTCTCTTTCGATCTTATTTCAGTTTAGTTTACTTTGTATAGATCTGATGACATGAAATTTATTGAATACTTTTATGCACAATGTATAAATGAGTCAAAAAGTTTCTTTTAGTATTTTTGGTATCCCTTGATTTGAAATCGATCATATTTTTCAGGAATCAAGACATCCAATGAACACATAAGTTTTTTCAAATATTTTCATTCACAAGATATTATTCAAATTAATATCTTACTTTCTATCGTTGAACCCAAATTCAGCTTGTGCATCCTCTAGTAAATCACGTTCATTGTTTCAGTTTGTGTCCGAATTTCTCGGAGTATTGTTTACCTGCATTTGTCGCTGTTTTACACTTGATGTTTACTGTCAGATCTTGTATCAAAATGCACTTGTAAAATTCGCTAATGTGTGTCGTATCTATTTCCAATGCCCATTCTTGATTTCTTCCTTCAGTGGAATGTGGTTTGTCTTCTGCCACAGTAATTTTTTACTGATAATGTCTGTAAAACTAAAATAAAATATTTTGATGGCAGAAATTTTCAGTCAGTTGGTTGTTATTTGTTTTGAATTTTGTCTGTTCTTCATTTGCTTAAATACTTTGCCGATCTCCGTTCTCATATCTGATACAGTTACACCATAAAATTATTCGTTGCTGTCCAAATATGAAAAGATTTTCACATCTTTCATAGCTCCATCAAATGTGGTTTGATGTTGTGTCAGGGAATCCTGCCTTTCAATAATTGCACATACTCCTGCTACACTGATCGATCGAAAATTGGAAACAGGGTTGGAATAAATTTGATTGATGCAATATATATTCTACATGTTATTCTGAAATCAATGCTTTCGTAAGTAGTTGCTTATTTTTAGTTCTGTCAACTAATGTTACATGATTTATTCAGGATGTGTCACAAGCTATAGTGAACTTGATATGAATGGACTTAAATCCCAGATCAACCGGCCTGCGTACGGAGTAATCGTTGTTGTACCGAACAAAACCCAACATTGTGGATCTCGGTTGAATGACGCTTACGCTATTATTTAATACATTGACTACAGGGAAGTGTTCATGGGATCGATAATATGAAAGATTGACGGATAGCGGTAGGATGTTTTGCAAGTTTCTCATTATTGTCAATGTTACTATACATAAAACGGCAACAATTTTCTCATGAGCGCAGAACATGGAAAGCTTTGTGGGATATCGTGATAATATATAACGATTCAGCGAAACACAAATCAAAAACCATCTGATCAAATATTAGCTGAGGTGGTCAGTTCACCATTCTATCCTTAGAGTACGGTTCCTAAAGTTTGACTGCCGTAATTTTGATTACAAGTAAGGAAACCTGTCGATGAGATTTTATATCCAAGACAAATTTTCAAGTCTTGATTGATATCAATTTGAAATGAGAAATGACCTGAGAGAAAGAATAAACCATTCAGAATATGTGTGATAAGGTTTAACTTCATCGTCAAGAATTAGCAATAGGACCGCGTCTAGGCGTGATATGAAAATTGCCGCCTTACACACACAAGGAATATCCGATAAAAGGAGTTCTGCTAATTCTTTGAAAACTAATCACTATAAATAAAAAAAGACCGTAATATTGCATAAATAAAAATAACCATACGAAATACTCCCTCGAATGTGCGAAACTGGTTTTGACCCGAAGATTTATGGCGCAAGCTGAGCAGGTTCATCTAAGCATACGAACGAACATTCGAATTAATGTGTCAATCATAACATCTAATCAACATTCGATTACAAACGTGACTATGATCATCATTACGATAATATTTTTTTGTTATGTTGGATATCCGTTCATCCCCGACCGTAGCTGCTACCTTGACGTGGTGGTCGGGCTTGCCTATCGTGATGACCCAACCGAGCTATACTGGCTGGAACATATGTTCCTCAAGGTTCTACCATGCCAGGCAGGTCGATTGGAGAACGATGAGACTAAAAGCAGCTACCCAAGGTCTGAGGGCGAAGTCGTACTGCTGACTGCAGAGGGGTGTGACAGCAGTAAGGTGTTTCCCTCGGACAACCAGCATCTGCAGCGATGCTGCCTTCTCACAAGAAAGGAAGGGTTAGAAAAGGTCGGCCCTAAAAATGTCACACCTCCCCTACCTCACGGATTTCCGTCTCCTTGGGTAAGGGTGCCCACTAAGGGCCTTTAAGAACGGAGCTAATCCTCAAACAAACATCTGATAAAAAGGCCATGCGTGACTGGCCTCAAGCAGTTGTCCCTTGGGCTCTGCGGACACGCATCAACACTAATCTATCTTTCTTTTCAGGTTGCTCAAGAAAAAACCTTCCACGGTGTGGGCAGCCGGGAAGTGTAAACCGCCCTCATACCCGTAACAGCACGCGACACCGAATTGGTCAAAATAAAATCCTCCTTACACCCCGTAGTACCTCTCTTATCTCCACGACTAACTCTTCTCACATTGATTCATCACAGTGCACAGCTAATGCAGACGATGCGAGTTCGCGAAACGTCGTTCCTGGTCTCCTTAAACCTCGCTCTAGACTACATGTTGGAGCATTAAATGTACGGACATTGTGTCAAATAGGGCAACAGACTTCCTTAGCTAGGACTTTAGAATCTCGTGCCATCGATGTATGCTGCGTCTCGGAAACGCGCATACAGGATTATAGTAAAATTATTAATCTGATTTCACCTTGTCAAAAAGAAGCAGCTCGATTTACTCTTCGTGTATCCGGTAGCCCTGATGCTGCTTCCAGAGGTCTTGCTGGCGTAGGCATAGCATTGAGTCGTAGGGCAGAACAATCTCTCCTTGATTGGATCCCAATAGATAGTCGATTGTGCGCTGTCCAACTAAACGGGACAGTAAAGACTCGGGAAGTTAGGGACAATCGCCGTTGCCTCTTCGTCGTATCTGCCTATGCCCCCACTGAATGCAGTTCAGACGAGGTTAAGGATGAGTTTTACAGAAAGCTTTCGGACCTCCTCCAAAATGCTAGGCGCTCTGATATAGTAATAATGGCTGGTGACTGATGCTCAAGTAGGTAGACTAAGTGAGCAGGAGAGACACCTAGGTGGATGTTATTTTGTCCCGGCTCAGAGAACAGACAATGGTGACCGTCTGTTGCAAGCATGCTCAGACAACCGCCTATTCTTAGCAAATACTAACTTTAGGCATAAGGAAAAGCATCTGTTTACCTGGCGACCTCCAAAGTCGTCTCAACGTTGGACTCAACTAGATCACATTACCATCAGCCACCGATGGAGGGGTTTGACAGAGCACTGTCGCTCGTTCTGGAGCACATGTCTAGATTCAGATCATGCCCTAGTGCGAGCGCGTATTTGTTTGAAGCTTACTGGGCGTAGGAAAGACACCGTAAGAAAGCCTCTTAGGGTTTTACTTAATGATATTAAGGCGAAAAATCTATATCAGGAACAACAAGAAAGACAGTTAGGCGACCATTTAAGCGATTCCCATCCGGAGGCAGGACGGAATGATATCAAAAAGGCTGTGGAAACAGCAGTGATATCTGCTAGTAAGGTTGACCATAAGGCTAGAATGAAACCGTGGATCTCAGTAGCATCCACCGATCTGATGGATGCCCGAAAACTCATCCCACCTGGCTCTGAACATGATGAAGAACGAAGTCAACTTAGGCGCAGACTTATAAAAAGCCTACGTTACGAGCGCGAACAGTGGTCGGTGGCGAAAGCAAAAGCGATGGAAAAGGCAGCGGCGATCGGCAACAGTAGACAATTTTTCCGACTTATCAAGGAAACTGGTATTAGGAATCCTAGTGTAAGTGAGACAATCTCAGAAAATAACGGGACTATTATTTATTCTGAATCCAAGAGACTGGATCGATGGGCAGAACACTTAAGGGATCAGTTCAACTGGCCTCGAGCCACTCTTCAGTTGCCCACGATCTCCAGTCATCCTGAATGGCAAATCGACATAAGTCCCCCTAGTCTTAATGAAGTTGAAAAAGCGTTAGGAAATCTGGAGTGAGGGCGAGCTGCAGGTCCTGATAGACTGATCCCTGAGATATTTAAGGATGATGGTCCAGTTTTAGCAGCTAGGTTGACTGAGATCTTAGGTAGAATCTAGGAACTGGACGTAATCCCATCCGACTGGTCTCAATCACTGATTGTTCCAATCTATAAGAAAGGACAGAAGTCTTCTTGTAACAATCACAGGGGAATGAGTCTAACTAATATAGTATCTAAAATACTGGCCTCAATAATACTTCGACGCTTAACGAAAGCTCGTGAAGAGCAGACTAGAGACAACCAGGCTGGTTTTCGACCTGAACGTCGCTGTGTAGACCACATTTTCACACTACGACAGGTCCTGGAACACTGACACACATTTAGGCCTCCTACAATAGTTGTTTTCTTGGACCTTAAGGCGGCATTTGACTCAGTGGATCGTGAGGTTCTGTGGCAGTGTCTGTCATTGAAAGGTGTACCAAATAAGTACATTAACCTCCTAGAAATAACCTTATCCTCGTCTGCATTTTCTGGAGTAGAGCTTTAACCAGGTGGCTCGCTTATTGACTTAGAATATGCCGATGACATTGTCCTACTTGGTGAAGATGCTGACAAAATGCAGAGTCTTCTGACTACCCTAAGCAACAATGCAACCATGTTCAGGGTTCGGTTTTCCCCCTGGAAATGCAAAATGTTGCTTCAAGATTGGGTTTCATCGGCACCTGAACTAGTGATAGGGAGTGAAGTGGTCGAACGTGTAGACCGCTTTACTTATCTTGGGAGTCTCATCAGTGCCGATGACCTGGTGACAGACGAAATCTCGGCACGGATACAGAAGGCTCGATTGGCTTTTGCCAACCTGCGTCACTTATGGCGTAGGCGAGATATCCGTTTGCTGACTGATGGACGAGTGTACTGCACAGTGGTTTGCTCCGTCTTACTTTATGGCTGTGAAACATGGCCAATGAGAGTAGAAGATACTCGTCGGTTATTGGTTTTCGATCATAGATGTCTTCGAAGCATTGCTCGTACATCGTCGGACACCCGAGTGAGCAACGCTGTTATTAGGAAACGGGTACTAAGTGAGAATGGCAGATCAATCGATGAAGTGGCGAAACTTCATCAGTTGAGTTGGTTGGGACACGTGTTGCGTATGCCTAACCATTGACTCCTTCGTCGAGCTTTGTTTTGTAGTGTAGGAATAGGTTGGAAGAAAGCTAGGGGCGGCCAGACCAAAACATGGCAGAAATCCATGAAACATTGACGAGTGGACTAAGCCATGTCGCTAATTGTCGACTACCTGGTTGGGGTCCTTGAGATGATAATAATCGATGGCTTAAGACCTTGAATGACGTGGCTCAAAATCGTTCGCAATAGCGCCGGTGCATTTATTCTTTGTGTTCTCTCAAATCCTAATCTTCTCAGTTCTTCAACACCTCTAGTTTTTACTTTCCAAACTTATCTCATTGAATCATATATCGTGAATAATATCTTCTAATTCTAACCCCTCCGATTACTTCTAATACCTTTACTACCTCTTCTACTATTGGATTTGAATTGACAATTATATCTCTGTGTTGATGTGGTATGGCGACATGAACTGATGTACTTACGTACGAAGTTCTACGTTGCAACTGACTGACTGACTGATATCCGTTCATCGCTCATTTAGCTTCAAAAACCTGACTCTCATGTCATTCTCATCCATCTAGTTTCATTCTGGAAATAATCTAATTCACGCAAAAGTATTAATAAATAACGATCTGACTTTATGTAAAAGTTAGCAATCAATCAATTATATAATTCACCAAATTATTTTGAATAATCTCAAAACGAACAACATCCATTGCAAAGCGATACCGATCAGTGAGTACACATATAACAAAAAATCAGTTTTTCGAAAGGCTTATCTACAGGCCTTGACTTGTCTTTATTTTTTGAAAACATGTGAACTAACTCTCAGTGCACTATCAAACTGTAAAATATATTAGGGAGTTTAGTAAATCCTTTCTATCTGAATTAGTATGATCTTGAGGTTCAAACCACAAAGAACATGTGAAAGAATTTCAATGGAATAATGCCGCAGTTCTATACGTATATTTGACAGATTCAATCTGTAGTTGACGATAAAACGAATTCTGAATTATTATGGTGAGTTAAAAATAATTATTCACAATTTGACATTCAATGACGATCTAATTTCATACAAACTAATGATTTTGAAAATATTGATAGCGCACAGTATAACGAAAAGTGATTGGCTTGTAGGAAATCTCATCCAAACATAGTGAACGTTAGTTTTCATAAATGAGTATCATAAGTAATGAAACTATTCTTTGTTCAAGTTCACTAGTTTGTGTGTTTCGAATCTACCGTTAATGCTCTTTTGTTTTCATAGACTAATGTATTGAAAATGCAGCATCATCAATGGACTTCGGACAGAAACTGTGTAGCCACTGTCAATTAGAAACTCATGAATGATTATTCATCATTACTTTGGTCATATAAATGGTTCAGTGTTTAGAATTGAAAAAAG
>CALYCR020001265.1:0-10488 GCA_944470395.2 Schistosoma turkestanicum
GGATGATCATGAGCGCTGGTTGGTTATCTTTTGATGAAATCCCAACACATATTGAGAAATTTCACTTGGTTTTAACCGAATTACCCTGTATTTGGTGTAGATTGATATACGCATCTATCAATCGAAGGATCAGTGTATCAACCTATGTATTCTGACGAATTTCATGACCACGTAGAACAGGTAAATTTGTTAAATAAGTGTAATCTCAGTTTACTTTATGAACTAGCTCTACTACTGACTAATATTCAGTAATGTGAATGATTTCATTCATTTTTGAATACGTTATATGTCACGCTTGATGATGATGACTAAGTAGCTAATAAAATTTTTATTATAATAAACAAATCTCCGTTTGTTTGAAAATGATAAGCATATAACTAAAAACATCCTACACATTCAACTCTTTCGCTGAACATTTATCATGGCCAAATCAGTCTATACAAAGTTACAGAGCTGTACATCACGTAGGTCTAGCACATACATAGCAACAACCACAATCTCTGAAGTGAAATTTCAATATAACTGTGAATCACAAGATGATAGTTGATAATGTTTACACGTCAACACTCTCATTTTCAGGAGTATGTGATTCATCAATAGTGCATAACAAAATGTCGTTTCACTTTATTCTGATTGCTAGCTGATCATGATCTTCCTCTAACATTGTTTCCCAAGATAGTAATCAAAAACATTTAATCACTGTCAAGTGTAGCGCTTTTGAGATTCTTCACTTTACTTTGAACTGGAAAAAGACTCTTATTTCATCTGATCTCCCATTCGCTGAATCAAGCGTTGTGGAAAATGATTTGCTTTCTCTTTAAGAACTTGTTTCTCGTTTTTGCCAGTCAGTGTTTGCCTATTCATCAAGAACCTGATGATTCATTTTTCCTATTCAAACAACTTTCTTCAAATAAACCACGATTTAATTGAAGAAACCAGGAAGCCTGATAAACAAGGTTTCAATGGATTACTTTGAATGAATCAATAGACTGTGTGCCATGTATTTAAACCTTTTCAATGCAAGCATGTGATTGAATTGATCAAAATATGTTGTGCATACACCAAAATTCATCTCCTCAAATCAAATGTATGGAATCGAAATTAAGATTCTGCAATATTATGAATAGGAATTGCGTTGCTATTAGTAACGACACGGTGTGATTTTATTACTAGTACCTATTACCTTTGAACAATGTAACTGAAAACAGAGCATATTTACGGTCTACTTAACATGTACTTCAATATTCTACTCACGGCTGTCAGCTTTCATTAACACTGTTGTACGTTGTAATTACTCTCAGATTCATTACGTATTTACATAAAATGAGTCGATTGTATTGAATAATAAAATTATATTCTTTGAACTGTTGTTACGTTCATTGCCTGTTTTCAATGTTCTTCCACTTTCGTTTTGAACACAATGAGTTCCATATATGTTTGAGCTTAGATGTGAAAATAAGAAACGGCTGTCAGCTGTCATTACCACTGTTGTATGTTATATTACTCATTGTTATATTATTCATTGCATCGGCAAGCCCTCAACTTTGCATAAATTCATAAGTATTAAACGCCTTAGACACTTGACGAGTTGAGGCTTGTTTCCGCATCCTATTTACTCATTATTAAAAGGACCATTCTCTGGACAAAAAGCATATCTCTGCGGTGTTGTTAGACACTTCAACAGGTTAAACAGTAGGATTTTATTAGTGATACCTATTACTTTTGAGCAATGTAACTGAAAACAGAGCATATTTACGGTCTACTTAACATGTACATCAATATTCTACTCATCTATAGTCATTCATAATTGTTTGTGATCATTTGCACTTTACGGCATATGCTTCCGAGTAAATCTATTATTATCAAATTCACACAACTTGAAATATTTATTTATCAATCAGTATAGAAATGTGTGGCGATCACTCAGTGCTACTGATAATAATAACCGATCTAACAAATACTACAAAACACCAGAGTTCATGATTTATCTTCTCACTTATATATATTATATCCACCTTATCGTAACGTCTAAACCTACAGTAATTGTTGTGAGTGATGCGCATTTTGTAACCGTGATCAAACAAAGGAAATAGTTACTGTTTACAGCCACTTTCGTCTATGTAGTTGGCTATTCCTAGATCAAGGTAGGTTAACTTAAGTAGATTCTTCCATCTCTTTGTTCCTATATGTTTAAGGCTTCAGATTTCAACTTCACATTCCGACAACATTTGAACCTGAATCTGTGGTGGCAACACAGTAGTTGATCAAGCTCATTCTTATTAAAAAATTATTTCATCACAATTCATTTAGGGTATTAAATGAATATTGTACTCATATTATTCTGTTAGATTACTTGTAGAATTATCACTATTTTAGGGCAAGGACATTTGAATGTTGCATGGAGAAAAGTGTGAAAACATTTTCATCACTATTTCGGAGAGTTGAGTGTACTAAATTTAGACTACTGTGCAATAAATTTTATTTCTCTGTCCTACTATTTCAAAGCATTCCATTTTACTTCACAAGACATTCCCTAATCCTTATTTGAGTTATTCATAGTTTACTAAATACGTTCCACCCTGTAACTACATTCGAAACATTCATTGTAAATATAATTCGACTGTTGTGAATATGGTTCAACAAACCAGTAACTTGGCTAGACATTCTTCCATGCTTAAGAGTATCTTGATCTCCGTACTTTTTTCATGACGTCTACTGGAGTGTATGTTCGAGTATTTTTCACAAGAAATCAAATGCAATAAAATGATATGTAAGTGTCTGAAATCGTTTTCATAATGTGAAGACGTTCTACCATAACAAATACATCTATGAAATGAATTATTGCATTGGTAAAACATGTAGACTTATACAAATATAATATTTGCATTCGGAAATAACACTTGATGTTTGTAAAATGCAGAATATTGAGTGAAGCATGACCTTTCTAAAACCGAAAATACTTACGAATTTACACCTAAAGATAATATTACTATCAGTAATGAGAATGATAACTGTAACAAAGGTGTTTTTTAATAATCATCGTTCGGTGTACAGCCCATAATAACTGGCAGTTTAGTTGGCTTCATCAATAATACACTGTGTTTTGCAGAGTGTATGTCAACATGACTTCAAAGTGTAGGCAATGTCAACCTGCTTAAGATTAACCTGAGGCAATGTATTCAACGTCAACTTGATAACATTTTTGCAACTTCTTTATTTTTCGAAATCGATATGCATGATTCAGTGAATGGAGATTATTTTACCGAAGTTCACCATTGCAATGAGCCTTCAAGCTTATTTCTATTTCACCTACCACTTAGAAAACGAAAGGCCACTCAAACAATCTAATCTGGGCAATAAAGATCTTTTGGTGAATAGCAATCGTATTTGATTGTGACTGGTATAACATGTTTGTCGGTTATTTCTACAAAAATATACTTGAAAGCAAAAACGCATCATTTCGATAATGTTTTATCAATGCATTATCAATCAGTGTCAGATTTTAAAACGTATGAAAAATATTTGACAAATTTTGAATGAATTGCGCAATAACCCGCTTTCAAGTGCTGAAAGTAAGCAAGTATGTTTGTTTTCATAAAAAGCATTTTCAGGAATTTCGACGTTATGATCAAGCCATTCAAACAATAGATTCTCATGAAACAATGATTTCATGAATGGAATATTTTTCAGCACACACACCAATATATGTCAGTGTGAAATGATGCGAATGTGCAAGTAGAGCTTAGTGTCCATCTCACATAACAAAATCAGCATGTGAGAATATGAAACATCATTAAGTAATAGCATTATATCATTTATGAGTTTATACAAAGTTGAGGGCTTGCCGATGCAATGAATCTGGGAGTAATATAACATACAACAGTGGTAATGACAGCTGACAGCCGTTTCTTATTTTCACATCTAAGCTCAAACATATATGGAACTCATTGTGTTCAAAACGAAAGTGGAAGAACATTGAAAACAGGCAATGAACGTAACAACAGTTCAAAGAATATAATTTTATTATTCAATACAATCGACTCATTTTATGTAAATACGTAATGAATCTGAGAGTAATTACAACGTACAACAGTGTTAATGAAAGCTGACAGCCGTGAGTAGAATATTGAAGTACATGTTAAGTAGACCGTAAATATGCTCTGTTTTCAGTTACATTGTTCAAAGGTAATAGGTACTAGTAATAAAATCACACCGTGTCGTTACTAATAGCAACGCAATTCCTATTCATAATATTGCAGAATCTTAATTTCGATTCCATACATTTGATTTGAGGAGATGAATTTTGGTGTATGCACAACATATTTTGATCAATTCAATCACATGCTTGCATTGAAAAGGTTTAAATACATGGCACACAGTCTATTGATTCATTCAAAGTAATCCATTGAAACCTTGTTTATCAGGCTTCCTGGTTTCTTCAATTAAATCGTGGTTTATTTGAAGAAAGTTGTTTGAATAGGAAAAATGAATCATCAGGTTCTTGATGAATAAGCAAACACTGACTGGCAAAAACGAGAAACAAGTTCTTAAAGAGAAAGCAAATCATTTTCCACAACGCTTGATTCAGCGAATGGGAGATCAGATGAAATAAGAGTCTTTTTCCAGTTCAAAGTAAAGTGAAGAATCTCAAAAGCGCTACACTTGACAGTGATTAAATGTTTTTGATTACTATCTTGGGAAACAATGTTAGAGGAAGATCATGATCAGCTAGCAATCAGAATAAAGTGAAACGACATTTTGTTATGCACTATTGATGAATCACATACTCCTGAAAATGAGAGTGTTGACGTGTAAACATTATCAACTATCATCTTGTGATTCACAGTTATATTGAAATTTCACTTCAGAGATTGTGGTTGTTGCTATGTATGTGCTAGACCTACGTGATGTACAGCTCTGTAACTTTGTATAGACTGATTTGGCCATGATAAATGTTCAGCGAAAGAGTTGAATGTGTAGGATGTTTTTAGTTATATGCTTATCATTTTCAAACAAACGGAGATTTGTTTATTATGATAAAAATTTTATTAGCTACTTAGTCATCATCATCAAGCGTGACATATAACGTATTCAAAAATGAATGAAATCATTCACATTACTGAATATTAGTCAGTAGTAGAGCTAGTTCATAAAGTAAACTGAGATTACACTTATTTAACAAATTTACCTGTTCTACGTGGTCATGAAATTCGTCAGAATACATAGGTTGATACACTAATCGTTAGATTGATAGATGCGTATATCAATCTACACCAAATACAGGGTAATTCGGTTAAAACCAAGTGAAATTTCTCAATATGTGTTGGGATTTCATCAAAAGATAACCAACCAGCGCTCATGATCATCCTAGTATAGAGAAGTAATAGAATTCATCACTGTTTTTAATGATATGCTCCAGAGACCAGTCTTTGCATGATTGAATGTTGATATGTTGTTGAATGTTGTTGATATTCACTGCACGGGTACCTCATAAAAGAATTTGGTTTAATTGGTCTCACTCGACGACGATAAATGTTTGTTGAACTGTTCAGAGCAAAATCAATACTCTTTCGCAATCAACTCCAGTAGCGTATATTAATTTATGTGCGTATGTGTTTTTAGGTACGAGGGTAGGACAGTGGGAAGGACCTATATCAAGTTTTTAAACACGTTCCAAGGAACCTGTGTCTAAAAGGCTGTAAAATCGTTTCACTTTATTCTGATTGCTAGCTGATCATGATCTTCCTCTAACATTGTTTCCCAAGATAGTAATCAAAAACATTTAATCACTGTCAAGTGTAGCGCTTTTGAGATTCTTCACCTTACTTTGAACTGGAAAAGGACTCTTATTTCATCTGATCTCCCATTCGCTGAATCAAGCGTTGTGGAAAATGATTTGCTTTCTCTTTAAGAACTTGTTTCTCGTTTTTGCCAGTCAGTGTTTGCTTATTCATCAAGAACCTGATGATTCATTTTTCCTATTCAAACAACTTTCTTCAAATAAACCACGATTTAATTGAAGAAACCAGGAAGCCTGATAAACAAGGTTTCAATGGATTACTTTGAATGAATCAATAGACTGTGTGCCATGTATTTAAACCTTTTCAATGCAAGCATGTGATTGAATTGATCAAAATATGTTGTGCATACACCAAAATTCATCTCCTCAAATCAAATGTATGGAATCGAAATTAAGATTCTGCAATATTATGAATAGGAATTGCGTTGCTATTAGTAACGACACGGTGTGATTTTATTACTAGTACCTATTACCTTTGAACAATGTAACTGAAAACAGAGCATATTTACGGTCTACTTAACATGTACTTCAATATTCTACTCACGGCTGTCAGCTTTCATTAACACTGTTGTACGTTGTAATTACTCTCAGATTCATTACGTATTTACATAAAATGAGTCGATTGTATTGAATAATAAAATTATATTCTTTGAACTGTTGTTACGTTCATTGCCTGTTTTCAATGTTCTTCCACTTTCGTTTTGAACACAATGAGTTCCATATATGTTTGAGCTTAGATGTGAAAATAAGAAACGGCTGTCAGCTGTCATTACCACTGTTGTATGTTATATTACTCCCAGATTCATTGCATCGGCAAGCCCTCAACTTTGTATAAACTCATAAATGATATAATGCTATTACTTAATGATGTTTCATATTCTCACATGCTGATTTTGTTATGTGAGATGGACACTAAGCTCTACTTGCACATTCGCATCATTTCACACTGACATATATTGGTGTGTGTGCTGAAAAATATTCCATTCATGAAATCATTGTTTCATGAGAATCTATTGTTTGAATGGCTTGATCATAACGTCGAAATTCCTGAAAATGCTTTTTATGAAAACAAACATACTTGCTTACTTTCAGCACTTGAAAGCGGGTTATTGCGCAATTCATTCAAAATTTGTCAAATATTTTTCATACGTTTTAAAATCTGACACTGATTGATAATGCATTGATAAAACATTATCGAAATGATGCGTTTTTGCTTTCAAGTATATTTTTGTAGAAATTAACGACAAACATGTTATACCAGTCACAATCAAATACGATTGCTATTCACCAAAAGATCTTTATTGCCCAGATTAGATTGTTTGAGTGGCCTTTCGTTTTCTAAGTGGTAGGTGAAATAGAAATAAGCTTGAAGGCTCATTGCAATGGTGAACTTCGGTAAAATAATCTCCATTCACTGAATCATGCATATCGATTTCGAAAAATAAAGAAGTTGCAAAAATGTTATCAAGTTGACGTTGAATACATTGCCTCAGGTTAATCTTAAGCAGGTTGACATTGCCTACACTTTGAAGTCATGTTGACATACACTCTGCAAAACACAGTGTATTATTGATGAAGCCAACTAAAATGCCAGTTATTATGGGCTGTACACCGAACGATGATTATTAAAAAACACCTTCGTTACAGTTATCATTCTCATTACTGATAGTAATATTATCTTTAGGTGTAAATTCATAAGTATTTTCGGTTTTAGAAAGGTCATGCTTCACTCAATATTCTGCATTTTACAAACATCAAGTGTTATTTCCGAATGCAAATATTATATTTGTATAAGTCTACATGTTTTACCAATGCAATAATTCATTTCATAGATGTATTTGTTATGGTAGAACGTCTTCACATTATGAAAACGATTTCAGACACTTACATATCATTTTATTGCATTTGATTTCTTGTGACAAATACTCGAACATACACTCCAGTAGACGTCATGAAAAAAGTACGGAGATCAAGATACTCTTAAGCATGGAAGAATGTCTAGCCAAGTTACTGGTTTGTTGAACCATATTCACAACAGTCGAATTATATTTACAATGAATATTTCGAATGTAGTTACAGGGTGGAACGTATTTAGTAAACTATGAATAACTCAAATAAGGATTAGGGAATGTCTTGTGAAGTAAAATGGAATGCTTTGAAATAGTAGGACAGAGAAATAAAATTTATTGCACAGTAGTCTAAATTTAGTACACTCAACTCTCCGAAATAGTGATGAAAATGTTTTCACACTTTTCTCCATGCAACATTCAAATGTCCTTGCCCTAAAATAGTGATAATTCTACAAGTAATCTAACAGAATAATATGAGTACAATATTCATTTAATACCCTAAATGAATTGTGATGAAATAATTTTTTAATAAGAATGAGCTTGATCAACTACTGTGTTGCCACCACAGATTCAGGTTCAAATGTTGTCGGAATGTGAAGTTGAAATCTGAAGCCTTAAACATATAGGAACAAAGAGATGGAAGAATCTACTTAAGTTAACCTACCTTGATCTAGGAATAGCCAACTACATAGACGAAAGTGGCTGTAAACAGTAACTATTTCCTTTGTTTGATCACGGTTACAAAATGCGCATCACTCACAACAATTACTGTAGGTTTAGACGTTACGATAAGGTGGATATAATATATATAAGTGAGAAGATAAATCATGAACTCTGGTGTTTTGTAGTATTTGTTAGATCGGTTATTATTATCAGTAGCACTGAGTGATCGCCACACATTTCTATACTGATTGATAAATAAATATTTCAAGTTGTGTGAATTTGATAATAATAGATTTACTCGGAAGCATATGCCGTAAAGTGCAAATGATCACAAACAATTATGAATGACTATAGATGAGTAGAATATTGATGTACATGTTAAGTAGACCGTAAATATGCTCTGTTTTCAGTTACATTGCTCAAAAGTAATAGGTATCACTAATAAAATCCTACTGTTTAACCTGTTGAAGTGTCTAACAACACCGCAGAGATATGCTTTTTGTCCAGAGAATGGTCCTTTTAATAATGAGTAAATAGGATGCGGAAACAAGCCTCAACTCGTCAAGTGTCTAAGGCGTTTAATACTTATGAATTTATGCAAAGTTGAGGGCTTGCCGATGCAATGAATAATATAACAATGAGTAATATAACATACAACAGTGGTAATGACAGCTGACAGCCGTTTCTTATTTTCACATCTAAGCTCAAACATATATGGAACTCATTGTGTTCAAAACGAAAGTGGAAGAACATTGAAAACAGGCAATGAACGTAACAACAGTTCAAAGAATATAATTTTATTATTCAATACAATCGACTCATTTTATGTAAATACGTAATGAATCTGAGAGTAATTACAACGTACAACAGTGTTAATGAAAGCTGACAGCCGTGAGTAGAATATTGAAGTACATGTTAAGTAGACCGTAAATATGCTCTGTTTTCAGTTACATTGTTCAAAGGTAATAGGTACTAGTAATAAAACCACACCGTGTCGTTACTAATAGCAACGCAATTCCTATTCATAATATTGCAGAATCTTAATTTCGATTCCATACATTTGATTTGAGGAGATGAATTTTGGTGTATGCACAACATATTTTGATCAATTCAATCACATGCTTGCATTGAAAAGGTTTAAATACATGGCACACAGTCTATTGATTCATTCAAAGTAATCCATTGAAACCTTGTTTATCAGGCTTCCTGGTTTCTTCAATTAAATCGTGGTTTATTTGAAGAAAGTTGTTTGAATAGGAAAAATGAATCATCAGGTTCTTGATGAATAAGCAAACACTGACTGGCAAAAACGAGAAACAAGTTCTTAAAGAGAAAGCAAATCATTTTCCACAACGCTTGATTCAGCGAATGGGAGATCAGATGAAATAAGAGTCTTTTTCCAGTTCAAAGTAAGGTGAAGAATCTCAAAAGCGCTACACTTGACAGTGATTAAATGTTTTTGATTACTATCTTGGGAAACAATGTTAGAGGAAGATCATGATCAGCTAGCAATCAGAATAAAGTGAAACGACATTTTGTTATGCACTATTGATGAATCACATACTCCTGAAAATGAGAGTGTTGACGTGTAAACATTATCAACTATCATCTTGTGATTCACAGTTATATTGAAATTTCACTTCAGAGATTGTGGTTGTTGCTATGTATGTGCTAGACCTACGTGATGTACAGCTCTGTAACTTTGTATAGACTGATTTGGCCATGATAAATGTTCAGCGAAAGAGTTGAATGTGTAGGATGTTTTTAGTTATATGCTTATCATTTTCAAACAAACGGAGATTTGTTTATTATAATAAAAATTTTATTAGCTACTTAGTCATCATCATCAAGCGTGACATATAACGTATTCAAAAATGAATGAAATCATTCACATTACTGAATATTAGTCAGTAGTAGAGCTAGTTCATAAAGTAAACTGAGATTACACTTATTTAACAAATTTACCTGTTCTACGTGGTCATGAAATTCGTCAGAATACATAGGTTGATACACTGATCCTTCGATTGATAGATGCGTATATCAATCTACACCAAATACAGGGTACTTCGGTTAAAACCAAGTGAAATTTCTCAATATGTGTTGGGATTTCATCAAAAGATAACCAACCAGCGCTTTCTCTGATCATTTTTGTAGATGATCATCCTAGTATAGAGA
>CALYCR020001266.1:0-10417 GCA_944470395.2 Schistosoma turkestanicum
ATATTACATGCAAACAAATATGTGAAAATTTCGTCAAACTTCGATTCGAAGATAATTATTTGTTTGCATAATTTGGATCTATTTCGTTTGATTATGCATTCAGGCAAGATTTCGAGAGAGAATTGATCAGTGAATGGTATTCCTTATCAGATAAATAGTATGGTTCCTTTTTGCAATGAACCCGTCAGTCAGTTAAGTATTAAACTACGATGGGATAATTATTAATTAATGGTTTATTAATTAGTAAATGATAAATTGATGATTGAATCATTTTTAGGTACATAAACAATGACAGCGTTACGTGTTCACTATTTATTATCACATGTTAAACACGTATATGTTAATCTGTCAACGTGTGAGGTATTCAATCAATCAAAATGTACCCAACATAGACAAATAAAAAATAAAAACTACCGGGCTATAATTCAGAATTTCAAAAATGCAGTATCAAAAATATTAATTGCAAGCAAAATACTTCATTAGTTGATTCTCTGAGAATCGAATCTAAATACTCTAATCTAAACCACTAAATAACAGACAGAATAGTGTTTACGAAACCAGATAGTGAATCACAACTTATTAGTAGTATGATTATTTCATGTAATTAAGTATAATTACGTTGATAAATTATTTTTTTTCCTTAATTCTCCATACATTTCAATTAATATTCTGTTACAGATTGGTTTTGATCTAATCAGAATGTCAAAAAAAAACTCAAACAGTCAATAAAATGCGTTTATACACAAACTGATCCAAAAATTCCATTTCATAATGCTGTTATATTTCACTTCTGTGATAACCGTACATGAGATTAATTAGCAAATATTTAAACAGTTCAATATATCGGATAATTATTGTACTAATAATGCCAAATACAATAGAAGTCTATTCTAAAATAGATGTAGCATGAAAAAATTCATTGCTGTAAGTTTTTAAATGATTCTGTTACAGTATACATGATAATCGTTAAACATATAGAAAACCACTTCTAAAAGTGACGAAGGATCGAAGAAAAAGAGATAATCTCTACATTTATAGACGGAGGTTTATTTAAGCAGTGATAACAAAACAAATTACATACCCAATTATGGTCACAAAATAGACAACTAACATGTTGACCGAATTCAATATTGCCTATATAATTTCCTGATATTGAATTTATCATCTGAAACTATTAAAATCTTTATTGATTTTCCAAGTTAACAATTCAACTTTACATTATTTCAACATTCGTATTCTTTTTTTTTTGATGAATCATATTCATAACTACTCAAATGATCTACTTTTTAAACATGCCAATTCGTTGTTATCAAAAATAATCTCTATAAAACATTCATTATCAAAAGTTTAATTATTATTATCATTATTTCATTTTTTTGAAAATAACTTTTCTTTCAATTTATTTTTCTTTTTATTACATTGCAATGATTATTTTGATCCAATCAGTTTGATAGTGTAACAAGTGCAGTAATAGCATAGTATCATATTAAATTCATCTTGTTAATACATAAATATAAAATGGTTTATAGGTTGTTTTCAAAATCGAACCATAAACTGAAATCAAATACGACGAGATAAAAACTGTAATTGTGTGTATAAATATTTTGTCTATTGCTCAGCGAAAAAAAAAAACAACAAAGCACGTCGCATAAAAGTTGACTAATTGAAATTACGGTCATTATCAAGTGTATGCAATGTTTAGGTAAAAAATAATTGTTTTGAACTTAGCAGTGTGTTACAATTAAGGGAGTCTAAGTAACGCTATGATCAATTTCTAATTATTTTATCTCTGGGGATTTAGTACTACTACTACTACTGTACATTTTAAATACTACTGATAATACATTATGAATCGATTAGAATATGCATCCACATACAATTAAAACTTGCAGAAATCTAGTTATATTCAGTGGCATCTTACAAAACTATCGTAATTTCTTACTTCTAATAACCCTGTATCATTTATTCACTAATTTTCAAGTTATGAATCATACAAAGTAATAATACTCTTTATCCAAATGTAAATAAGACCTTTTACTTGAATTGATTTATCTATGAAAAGTTAAACTTTTAGTGTCCGTAAGAATAACAAATTAATGAACAATCACCAGTTCATACAACAATTCATATAGTTCTATGAATAAAATCAATGTTATGTCATCTTCCCCTAAGACTCAACAGAATAAGTGCAAACGAACAAACAAACAGTAATAAACCCAAGGACAATATCGATTTTCTTCCCACCAAACAAGGTAACAATCAAAATAAGAAAAAAAAATATCAATACCACTAATGATATTATCATGATTATTATTGACAGTATTTATAATTATTCTTAATACAAGCGAAATCATCTACTTATAACATTAGTAATTATTCCTTTAATTCATTTATTACTTATTAATTGGATTATAATGATGATTTAACTAGAAATCACATGTATTTAGTTGTTTGTTTCCGTTCTATTGTTGTCAGGAAATAATTAAGTGAAATAATATTTATTCATATATATTTATCGCCATATATAAAAACATTTAAAACATTAGTGATAATTACAGGGCAATTCAATTGGAAAAAACAACTAAGTAAACTATGAAGTAATGCAATAATGATAAAACTCCTTACTGTTACGAAAAATTATAGCTTGAGATGAACATACAGAGACTGATACATGATACAGTATTTGCATTCCGATAATTGGTAGAATAGTGTGAGTTAACATATAAATAAGTACACTCTAATTATCATTCATAGATCAACTGTTTAGCCATGTATAAGTTAGAAGATAGACACAGTCAAGAAGTTCACTTGGCCGTTCTAACTACATACATTATTTTTTACAAGTCACTAATTATTTCATTCTGAGAATAAAATGATTTATCTTAAAAAGAATCATCTCATCAATGTTATGACTAAATACATACACAGTATAAATCAAAGTTTTGAAAAAACTTTCATTCTAGAAACATTTCATGATCTTTATTAAATCAACATGATACTTCTTAATAAAATTGTTTCTTGTTTAAATTTCGAAAAAAATAAATCAAAGAATGTAGAATGGCTTGTTGAATGAACACTTACAAAAGTGTTGGAAAACTTTAATGCAACTTTAAGCAATAAATTCTTTTTAAGAATATGATATAACAATTTTTAGTGAAGCAGTTTCATTTCTCTAATTTCTATCAGTTTACGTGGTCATATTTGTACCTGGAAATGATGGGAAAATCATTTCACTTATTTGTTGAATTAAAAGACTAGTTTTACATAATTCAAATCAACTGGTTGACTGCTTTTTGACCAACGGAAAAATATTTCCTATGTCTGTGAAACTACTTTCTTAACAGTCAGGTATTATTATTACCATTATTATTATTGAAAATATATAGGAAGTTTCATTATATTATTATATTCCAGTAACAAGTTTATGATAAAATCTGAAATTTTTTGATATTATTCATTAGCATGAATGAGAGCAATACAATCCCAATCAAATCAGAGATTCTAACAAATGAGAGTTATATTATGTATTCATAAATATGATACACATCATATTCCAAATAAAATGACAAATGTGAGTGTATAGTAAAAAGAACTGAAGTTAAAACTCAGTCAATATTGATGCAAGTAAAACAGGTTAACACTTGTTAAATACGGCCTCATAAGGATGATATTCAACGGAGAATGTTTTAAAGAGTTAGTGAGTACCAACGATTTAGCAATATGTAATGAAAATATTTTCGATCTAAACAACAAACTGAGTTCGGTTAAAGCTTCGTGGAAAACATGCGGGTGACCGTTTTGTCCATGTAAATAAGTAAGTATCTATGACCTACAAGCAGGAATCGAACCCGAGACCTTCCTTCTCGTGTGAGAACGCTTAACGTTTAGTCTACTGAGCCGCCATCCAAGTGTTAATGTCTAACTTCAGATAATTCATGATTTTGCGCAACCTTCATCGATAACCTGCAGCGAATAACTGGCTAAAGCCAGGTAGGAAACGAAATTCCACTAGTTACGGCATCTCACGAGAACTTCAGGAACTACAACAGTAGGCACATGACTGTTAATAATACGGGAGGATTTATGGAAGAGTCACAAACTGGGACGAAACAGCTTTTTAATGGTTCTTTGATTGGGAACAATTCACTATTTAAGCTGCAAAAATCCTATTGTCTCTATGAATCTATTACATGATGAAAATATTACATAATAAACTAGTAATTAAACGATGATAAACTTTTCACAAGTTTATTTAAGGATGTGAATAAACCAGCAACTCCAGACTTGACGAGTATTTATTTTGCAATCACGGCTTATGTGGGACTACGATGAGAAAGTAATTAAATATATTTAGTCATCATGTGCTTTTTTTAAATTTTTATGTTGAGATTTTTCATTTTGTTGTGTGTGAAAGTATCAGTGTTGACAAATATTTTCCGCTTAGTCACGCGAAACAAAGATAAACAAGAGCATTTAACATTCGTGCAAATTAAGAAATATTAATCCTAAAGAAATATTTAATCTGTCGATTAAAAGAAAGGTACCTACAGGTTTTTGAGAACTAGGTACAGTAACTCAATAATTTATTGAAGATTGAAAATCATAAATCTGTATCTAAAACTAATTTTGTGCAGAAATAAACATCTAAAACAATTAATGAATAGAGTTACAGTTTCAAATTAAGAACTAAGCAAGACAGAGTTTTGATTCATAAACGGTATATAGAGTTGAAGAGATGATTTACGGCCGAGTTGTTTGTTTAAACTGATGTTACCTTAAAGGTTTGTTGAACATTATAATTGTAACTCAATGAACAATTATGAATTCGTATCATTAGTTTTATCTAGATGTGACTGTTAGTCATAATGTTGGGGAGGATCAGACTTCTTGAAATGTGATAGAATGTTTCACAATGTATATGTTGCATATTTTGTCAAAGTATATTTATTCAACAGAATAAAAATGAAATCATTCCACTTAAATGAAGCTTATGTATAATGTATATATAAACTCATATGGCATTTTATAGGCTGACTGATTAATAGAAAACAATCAATCATAACAAGTTAAACAAAATTAAATTGTTCGTAATGAAAAACGTCAAAAACTTTATCGATTCATCAACAAAATGCAAAAAAAGCAATTATGTTTGACACAGTGAGCACGGTGAATCTCGAGGCCGGTCACCAAGTCGCTCCGGCCGGTGCGACTTGGACCTGCCGTCTGAGATTCACCGTGCTCACTGTGTCAAACCTTTTTTTGCATTTTGTTGATGAATCGATAAAGTTTTTGACGTTTTCATTAGAAACAATTTTAATTTGTGTTTAACTTGTTATGATTGATTGTTTTCTATTAATCAGTCAGCCTATAAAATGCCACTATGAGTTTTATATATACATTATACATAAGCTTCATTTAAGTGGATTATGATTTCATTTTTATTCTCGTAATATACTTTGACAAAATATGCAACATATACATTGTGAAACATTCTATCACATTTCAAGAAGTCTGATCCTCCCCAACATTATGACTAACAGTCACATCTAGATAAAACTAATGATACGAATTCATAATTGTTCATTGAGTTACAATTATAATGTTCAACAAACCTTTAAGGTAACATCAGTTTAAACAAACAAACTCGGCCGTAAATCATCTCTTCAACTCTATATACCGTTTATGAATCAAAACTCTGTCTTGCGTAGTTCTTAATTTGAAACTGTAACTCATATTCATTAATTGTTTTTAGATGGTTTATTTCTGCACAAAATTAGTATTAGATACAGATTTATGATTTTCAATCTTCAATAAATTATTGAGTTACTGTACCTAGTTCTCAAAAACCTGTAGGTACCTTTCTTTTAATCGACAGATTAAATATTTCTTTAGGATTAACTTTTCCTAATTTGCACGAATGTTAAATGCTCCTGTTTATCCCTGTTTCGCGTGACTAAGCGGAAAATATTTGTCAACACTGATACTTTCACACACAACAAAATGAAAAATCTCAACATAAAAATTTAAAAAAGCACATGATGACTAAATATATTTAATTACTTTCTCATCGTAGTCCCACATAAGCCGTGATTGCAAAATAAACACTCGTCGAGTCTGGAGTTGTTGGTTTATTCACATCCTTAAAAAAACCTGTGAAAAGTTTATCATCGTTTAATTACTAGTTTATTATGTAATATTTTCATCATGTAATAGATTCATAGAGACAATAGGATTTTTGCAGCTTAAATGGTGAATTGTTCCCAATCAAAAAACCATTACAAAGCTGTTTCGTCCCAGTTTGTGACTCTCCCATAAATCCTCCCGTATTATTAAAAGTCATGTGCCTACTGGTGTAGTTCCTGAAGTTCTCGTGAGATGCCACAACTAGTGGAATTTCGTCTTCTACCTGGCTTTAGACAGTTATTCGGTGCAGGTTATCGATCAAGGTTGCGCAAAATCATGAATTATCTGAAGTTAGACATTAACACTTGGATGGCGGCACAGTAGTCTAAACGTTAAGCGTTCTCACACGAGAAGGAAGGTCTCGGGTTCGATTCCTGCTTGTAGGTCATAGATACTTACTTATTTACATGGACAAAACGGTCACCTGCATGTTTTCCACGAAGCTTTAACCGAACTCAGTTTGTTGTTTAGATCGAAAATATTTTCATTACATATTGCTAAATCGTTCGTACTCACTAACTCTTTACAACATTCTCCGTTGAATATCATCCTTATGAAGCCGTATTTAACAAGTGTTAACCTGTTTTACTTGCATCAATATTGACTGAGTTTTAACTTCAGTTCTTTTTACTGCACACTCACATTTGTCATTTTATTTGGATTATGATGTGTATCATATTTATGAATACATAATATAACTCTCATTTGTTAGAATCTCTGATTTGATTGGGATTGTATTGCTCTCATTCATGCTAATGAATAATATCAGAAAATTTCAGATTTTATGATAAACTTGTTACTGGAATATAAAAATATAATGAGACTTCCTATTTATTTTCAATAATAATAATGGTAATAATAATACTTGACTGTTAAGAAAGTAGTTTCACAGACAAAGGAAATATTTTTCCGTTGGTCAATAAACAGTCAACCAGTTGATTTGAATTATGTAAAACTAGTCTTTTAATTTAACAAATAAGTGAAATGATTTTACCATCATTTCCAGGTACAAATCTGACCACGTAAACTGATAGAAATTAGAGAAATGAAACTGCTTCACTAAAAACTATTATATCATATTCTCAATAAGAATTTATTGCTTATCATTAAAGTTTTCCAACACTTTTGTAAGCGTTCATTCAACAAGCCATTCTACATTCTTTGATTTATTTTTTTCGAAATTTAAACAAGAAACAATTTTATTAAGAAGTATGATGTTGATTTAATAAAGATCATGAAATGTTTCTAGAATGAAAGTTTTTTCAAAACTTTGATTTATACTGTATCTGTATTTAGTTATAACATTGATGAGATGATTCTTTATAAGATGAATCATTTTATTCTCAGAATGAAATAATTATTGACCTATAAAAAATAATGTAAGTAGTTAGAACGGCCAAGTGAACTTCTTGACTGTGTCTATCTTCTAACTTAAACATGGCTAAACAGTTGATCTATGAATGATAATTAGAATGTACTTATTTATATGTTAACTCACACTATTCTACCAATTATCGGAATGCAAATACTGTATCATGTATCAGTCTCTGTATGTTCATCTCAAGCTATAATTTTTCGTAACAGTAAGGAGTTTTATCATTATTGCATTACTTCATAGTTTACTTAGTTGTTTTTCCAATTGAATTGCCCTGTGATTATCACTAATGTTCTAAATGTTTTTGTAATGTGGCGATAAATATATATTAATAAATATTATTTCAGTTAATTATTTCCTGACAACAATGGAACGGAAACAAACAACTAAATACATGTGATTTCTAGTTAAATCATCATTATAATCTAATTAATAAGTAATAAATGAATTAAAGGAATAATTACTAATGTTATAAGTAGATAATTTCTCTTTTACTAAGAATAATTATAAATATTGTCAATAATAATCATGATAATATCATTAGTGGTATTGATATTTTTTTTCTTATTTAGATTATTACCTTGTTTGGTGGGAAGAAAATCGATATTATCCTTGGGTTTATTACTGTTTGTTTGTTCGTTTGCACTTATTCTGTTGAGTCTTAGGGGAAGATGACATAACATTGATTTTATGAATTGTTGTATGAGCTGGTGATTGTTCATTAATTTTTTATTTTTATGGACACAAAGTTTAACTTTTCATAGATAAATCAATTCAAGTAAAAGGTCTTATTTACATTTGGATAAAGAGTATTATTACCATGATTCATAATTTGAAAATTAGTGAATAAATGATACAGGGTTATTAGAAGTAAGAAATTACTATAGTTTAGTAAGATGCCACTGAATATAACTAGATTTCTGCAAGTTTTAATTGTATATGGATGCATATTGTAATCGATTCATAATGTATTATCAGTAGTATTTAAAATGTACAGTAGTAGTAGTAGTAGTAGTAGTAATAGTACTAAATCCCCAGAGATAAAATAATTAGAAATTGATCGTAGCGTTACTTAGACTCCCTTAATTGTAACACACTGCTAAGTTCAAAACAATTTTTTTTTACCTAAACATTGCATACACTTGATAATGACCGTAATTTCAATTAGTCAACTTTTATGCGAGTGCTATGTTGTTTTTTTTTCGCTGAGCAATAGACAAAAAATTTATGCGAACAATTACAGTTTTTATCTCGTCGTATTTGATTTCAGTTAATGGTTCGATTTTGAAAACAACCTATAAACCATTTTATATTTATGTATTAACAAGATGAATTTAATATGATACTATGCTATTACTGCACTTGTTACACTATCAAACTGATTGGATCAAAATAATCATTGCAATGTAGTAAAAAGAAAAATAAATTGAAAGAAAAGTTATTTTCAAAAAAATGAAATAATGATAATAATAATTAAACTTTCGATAATGAATGTTTTATAGAGATTATTTTTGATAACAACGAATTGGCATGTTTAAAAAGTAGATCATTTGAGTAGTTATGAATATGATTCATCAAAAAAAAAAGAATACGAATGTTGAAATAATGTAAAGTTGAATTGTTAACTTGAAAAATCAATAAAGATTTTAATAATTCCAGATGATAAATTCAATATCAGGAAATTATATAGGCAATATTGAATTCGGTCAACATGTTAGTTGTCTATTTTGTGACCATAATTGGGTATGTAATTTGTTTTGTTATCACTGCTTAAATAAACCTCCGTCTATAAATGTAGAGATTATCTCTTTTTCTTCGATCCTTCATCACTTTTAGAAGTGGTTTTTTTATATGTTTAACGATTATCATGTATACTGTAACAGAATCATTTAAAAACTTACAGCAATGAATTTTTTCATGCTACATCTATTTTAGAATAGACTTCTATCTACTAATCACTGAAATGTACCTTTAAAACACGTTTACTTGTATTTGGCATTATTAGTACAATAATTATCCGATATATTGAACTGTTTAAATATTTGCTAATTAATCTCATGTACGGTTATCACAGAAGTGAAATATAACAGCATTATGAAATGGAATTTTTGGATCAGTTTGTGTATAAACGCATTTTATTGACTGTTTGAGTTTTTTTTTTGACATTCTGATTAGATCAAAACCAATCTGTGACAGAATATTAATTGAAATGTATAGAGAATTAAGGAAAAAAAATAATTTATCAACGTAATTACACTTAATTACATGAAATAATCATACTACTAATAAGTTGTGATTCACTATCTGGTTTCGTAAACACTATTCTGTCTGTTATTTAGTGGTTTAGATTAGAGTGTTTAGATTCTCAGAGAATCAACTAATGAAGTATTTTGCTTGCAATTAATATTTTTGATACTGCATTTTTGAAATTCTGAATTATAGCCCGGTAGTTTTTATTTTTTATTTGTCTATGTTGGGTACATTTTGATTGATTGAATACCTCACACGTTGACAGATTAACATATACGTGTTTAACATGTGATAATAAATAGTGAACACGTAACGCTGTCATTGTTTATGTACCTAAAAATGATTCAATCATCAATTTATCATTTACTAATTAATAAACCATTAATTAATAATTATCCCATCGTAGTTTAATACTTAACTGACTGACGGGTTCATTGAAAAAAGGAACCATACTATTTATCCGATAAGAAATACCATTCACTGATCAATTCTCTCTCGAAATCTTGCCTGAATGCATAATCAAACGAAGTAGATCCAAATTATGCAAACAAATAATTATCTTCGAATTGAAGTTTGACGAAATTTTCACATATTTGTTTGCATGTAATA
>CALYCR020001267.1:0-10481 GCA_944470395.2 Schistosoma turkestanicum
AACGTAGTCATGCTTTAATTCCATGTCCCACTAACACCTCCCCTTTGAGAAGATTCGTAGGATCTGGTGCTAGGGTCCAACTGCTTCCTGGGTGCCTTGCCACCCGTACTCTTACGAGCCGCCTGCTTTGTAGGAACCATATCTTTAAACAACCGTCGACCGGGCTACTTCCCCACCGATATGTTTTGTTGAGGCTCATGAACAGCATATGGTATAGGGCGTCTCGGACGTGAAGTAGGTTTGGCATCTGCTTTCACTGCTAGGTTAGCTTTCAGATTCGTACAGCGGCCAAGGCTATTCTGAGAAACAGAGGCTGACTTCCTCTTTCGTTTATCTTGTAACCTTTCACCTGTCTTCTTTTTAAGTATCGGGGTGTCCAATAATGAACACGATACGCTGCAGACACTGTTTATGGGTACATCCATTATTCCTAGTTTTTCTAGCATATCTAGACCAAGAAGATCAAGGTTTGGCCGTTCTGTCAGATAGCATATCCCTGTACATTTTTTTCCGATGAAGGAAAATTCACACTGCATCTCACCAACCAGTTTTAACACACTACCTGAATCGCTTTTAGCTGTTTTCTTAGATGGCTTCATTGGCGGTTTTCCCAGCAAGTTGTACGTTTCTCTAGACAATAAGGTGATATCAGAATTTAGCCAATCAGCGCGCAGCAACCTAGTCGTGCTTTAATTCCATCTATGTCCCACTAACAGTAATCTTTAAGCCTAGTGGGAGTAATGTGACAATTTTCCTACCCCTCTTATTATTCTTTTCATATTACATGTTAATTTTCTCTCTTTCATTTAGTTTTACAATTATCACCTTATGTCTACTATTTGAACTTTTATTTAATTGACCTTTTATTCATCTTCATATAAAATACCTTGACAAGTAGTGTCTGTATGTGTTGTGACCAGATTGTTCAGATCAATTGACGTCTTCTCACTGTTCTAACAAACTAAAAATTGTTCATCCTACAAAATGATTGTTTCACTTCTTTTTTTCCTTTCTTCTTCTTCTGCTCCTTTTAAAGGTATTTAGTGTGTAAAAATTTACAATCTTCATTAAATAGAATGGCTGGTTGTTTACCAGCACCTAAGTCATCCAAAACTTCATCGGCTAGAAACAATCATTCCGATTGCATAGATCAAAAATCAAATTTTCGACAAAAAACACGTAAATTTCCTAATCAATTGCATCAACCACAACATCAAACAATCACCAGTAGCACTGACCTTGTTCATGATACTGAAGTTAATCGAAAATTTGGTATTCTCATGGATGACGATTTAGTTGACGCTGGTAATCACAATCAATCGACCAGTGGTGGTGCTATTGGTTTAATTATTAAACATTTTTTAAATATCAATGAAAAATTAAATCAATTGAAAATGGAACAATCCTCATTGAAAATGGATATCTTACGAATATGTCATATGGATGTAATTGAACAAGATGAAAAATTTATGGAATTTATTCAAGGAATGAATGAAGAGTAAGTGTGTCTGTCTGTCTGTGTGTTTGTGTGTTTTTATGATATGCACAGATTTATTTGAATTTGAGATGGTTGGGACACATGTGCTGCGTATGGCTAACCACCAATTGCCTCGACGAGCTATGTTTTGTGGTGTAGGGGAGTAGGTTGGAGGATAGTTAGGGGCGGCGACCAAACCAAAACATTGCAGAAATCCATGAAATCATTGACGAGTGGACTTAGCCATGTTGGTAGGTGTAGTCTATTTGGTTGGGGTCCGTGAGATGATAATAATCGATGGTTAGATGTCAGTCAGTCAGAAAGCATTTGATTTTGACCAATTTGGTCTCGTGTGCTGTGATGAGTATGAGGGCGGTTGTCACTTCCCGGCTGCTCACACCGTGGAAGGTTGTTTCTTGAGGAACCTGAAAAGGAAAATTGATTAATGTTGTTCTTAGAGACCTGAGTGCGTGACCGCAGAGATCAGGGGACAACTGCTTGAGGCTGGTCACACACGGTCTTCTTATGAGAGGTTTTTTGAGTAATAGCTCCTCTCTTAAAAGCCCTTATTGGGCAGCCTTACCGCCGGAGACGGAAATCCATGATGTAAGGTGAGGTGTGACATTTATAGGGTCGACCTTTTCTAACCGTTGTGTCCTTGTGAGAAGGTAGCATCGCTGCAGATGCTGGTTGTTCGAGGGAAACACCTTACTGCTGTGACACCTCTCTAAAGTCAGCAGTACGACTTCACCCTCAGACCTTGAGTAGCTGCTTTTATCTCGTCGTTCTGCAATCGACCTGCCTGGCATGGTAGAACCTTCAGGAACATATGTTGCAGCCAGTATAGCTCGGCTGGGTCGTGACGATAGTTAAGCCCAACCACCACGTCAAGGTAGCAGCTTCGGTCGGGTGATGGTTAGATGGCTCAGAACCGTTTGCAGTGACACCGGTGCATTTATTCTTTGTGTTCTCTCAAATCGTAAACTTCTGGATTCTTCAACCCCTCTAGTTTTGACTTTCTAAACTTTTCTCTCTGAATCATACTTCTTCTAATCCTAACCTCTCCGATTACTTCTTAATACTTTTACAACCTCTTCTACTATTGGATTTGAATTGACAGTTGTATCTCTGTGCTGATGTGGTATGACGACATGAACTGATGTACATACGTACGAAGTTCTACGTTGCATCTGACTGACTGACTAACTGATTTATTTGAATATTGATCTATAAATCTTTCTATACACATTCATCCATCCATCAGTCAGTCAGGTTTAAGCTCATATGAAACACTCGCTATTCATTGTTTTAACTTTGTAAACAATGCATCTGTGTTATGAATGTTTGATGCATGGAAAGGATGTTGAAAGAGCGAAACAAAACGAACTCTGGTTGCTGTCATCTACACTGAGGTATGTGGGGAATACTATCAATTCTTCAGGATGACAAAAAAGCTTATTAAAACTTACTTATTTACGCATGTTACACCTCGTGGCGTATTGAATGACTACCAGCAGCAGTCTCGAATCAACTTTTTCCCTCGATTCTGCTTTCCAGTTGTTTACAAGTATTGTTCGTTTTGTTTATTCATGACTGTCTCCAACTGTCGGTGCAATGTGTTCTTTTTGGTCCATTTCTTGTCGTTCAGCCTTGAAGATTCTTAAATAAGGGCTTACTTTGTGATGCAGTTGAATGATTTGTACAATCGTGTCTCAGTGTTAACCTGTTATGCTTGATTGGTAGTAATGATCAAAATGTCATATTTTATCAGTCACACAGCCGACTGAATACATTTCAACTATAATACACATATTAATTATATGGTTAATTTTACATTTAATTTCATAATTAAAATTTCGCTTTTTAGTGAAATTCATTTTCTTGTTTGGTTTAACATTTTCTTACTTCTTTAGTTTTGCTGAACATCAATGTGTAGCTTTATCGAAATTGTTAACATTCTCACAAAATCCACAACTTATGGAAGATAGACAAATGGAATTATATAAAGCATGTTTAGAAAAATGGCAGGTAAGAAAGTATTCTGTGAATTTTTTTAAAAAAAAATGTTTTTACACATTTGAAATCATCAATCTATCAGTCATTGTTAGACCATCACCATTAGAAACCTGGAAGTACTGAAAAACGGCCATTTTGTCCTGTGTATGGGACTACTCATCAAAGGCAGTGCGCATTCACGACTCATGCACCTCGTGGGATTCGAACCCGGGACCTTCGGTATCCAACGGTGTTAATGTCTAATTCTGATTGATATAGGGATTTCGCGCGACCTCACTCATTTGTCTTTGGTAGTTAGTGCTGCCTACACTCAACAGGGTTGAACTCTATTGGTCACGTCTTCTCAACTAGAACTCTGAGCATTTCCTCACGAAGTTAGTCACTAGTGAGCATTGTTACGGTATTTTCAGGCAGAGCTTTGCAGATTTGTGTTTTTTACACATTTGAAATCATCAATCAATCATTGTTAGATCACCATCGTTAGAAACTTGGAAGCACTGAAAGACGGCCGTTTCGTCCTGTGTATGGAACTCATCAGAGGCAGTGCGCATCCACGACTCCTGCACCTCACAGGATTCGAACGTGGGACCTTCGGTATTGTTGTTGTGTTACAGTGAATTTTCGTCCCGATTATTTCTTGTTAGGATTTGAATTATACGTGATTGTATCAAAGCATACCTACTTACAGCCCTACACCTTTTATCCTCGAATGGAACATATATATATATAGGCCACCGACCAGCATTCTCCAATCTTACTGTATCCTGGACTCTCCTTTCCAGTTCTACTCAACTGGTGTTCATTCTTGTCTCTGCATTAGTTTAAATTATTTATTATGGTTAGCGTATTTTTTTAAGTGACTTAATCTTTTTACGGGATGGTTTCGTTAATCTCATGCCAGATCCTATTCGTTTATCGTGGCATGGTACTGGCATTAAACCCAATTGGTCAGTTGCAACGTAGAACTTCGTACGTTTCTACATAAGTTCATGTTGCCATACTACCACATTAGCAGCACAGAGACGCAAATGTCAAATTAAATCCCATAGTGATAAAGATAGTAGAGGTATTATTAATGGTAATGAAAAAGACTAGGGTTTGAAGATATTATTGAAGAAGTATAATTCAGTGAGATAAGGTTAGAAAGACAAAGGTAGAGGTGCTGACGATTCCAGAAGATTAGGATTTGAGATAGCTCAACGAATGGATGCACCGGCGTCATTGGACTTAAGGTGGAATTAGAGTTTTGTTAATAAGTAAACAATGGTTCTGATGAAAATCATCTGTCATGTGTTTCTATCTGATGTCATTTGAAGACCCCACGATGATTTATACACTTCAGTTGTCGAAATAATCGTCTGTCAAACTATCCAATAAATCTTTTGAATCTCAAATCTCAAAAACAGACATGATCAATTCTCGTCACTCATTCAAGCTTTTCACTTAATGTTTTTCTCCCTCTCTTTCTCGCTCTCTCTCTCCCTACTTTGAAGATTCCAACAATTGAACGTAGTTCTATTCCTTGGCCTTTATTATCCATTAATCGTTCAGCAATTATTCATGGATTATTAGGTGTAAGTTATTTATTGTTGGTAATTTCTACTTGATCATTACTTTACCAATTATTTATAAATGTTATGCACGACAGTAGCTGTTGCCTTGACGTGATAGTCGAACTTGCCTATCATGATGACCTAACCGAAGCTATATGAACTGTAACTTTTGTTCCCTTAGGTTTTATCATTGTTCAACTTTTTGAACAATGATTTAATAAACGAAATATATGATATGCTTGTCAATTGAAACGCACTTTGGACGGAAAACAGGCTTAGTCACAGGTGTCAACCGAAGGGTTGCTTTCATTGCAGAATACTGACTCAATCTAGGTTGGGAAATGGTTGAAAACTGCGTCATTAACTTCCTCGTAGATGTTTCAGGATCATGTGTTCGTAATGTCAGGTGGTTTCTGGTATTTAACGGAACATTAGCTAATTTTAGCTGGTCAAACCAATCTGAACGAAGCGAATTTACATATGCTGGCGTTATATAACATACCGCAGTGCACCACATATCTCGGAAAATAACTGGACATTACAGTTTTCCTAACAGGCGAAGGTAATTACCACATGCAGTACGGGGCTTTTGTGTTGTCCGCTGCAGGCTTTGGCTGTCCATTTTGGTCCAAATTCTACGTGGGAAGATTTGGAAATCGGATCTCGTATCTATCTGTAATCTAAACGAATGCTCATTGATATTAAGAGTAATGATGAAGAGCTTTGATAGGAAGATACTAGGCTCAAAGAAGCGGTACCGAATCTAGAACCAGTCTTTTTGGTACCTCTTGGTCGGTTCACCTTCCTTTTTGGACGAAAACCATCTTTATAGCCCCACGGCCTTACACTTCCTGCATCGATGTTGCCTAAATGGGCAGTTTCGCATATAGTGCCATGCACCACAGTACCAGCAAGGAGTAGGGAGATCCGTTTTCGTCTCCCGGACTGAGCAGGAGTGGGATGGACTGGGAGTGGCAGGGGCACATTTATTCTGGTTGAGTGTCTGCTGTACTAAATGCACTTCAGAGCGACTAGACTCACCTTTATGGACCATAGTCGTGTCTCGTTGCAGATTAACGAGGCATTGGTATTCATTTCAGCCATGTCACGAAGGATGAGTTCAAGATTTTAATCCCATCGACACCGTAGCCGTGTTCTTATGTCACTGAACTTTTGGGACTGGAGGCGGCAATTTACGATGAGTGCTTTAAACTGGACTTCCCACAAAGACTTCAACAGGAAGCGTTCACAATTGACAATGTCCACTTGCGTAAGAAAATCATTGTCTTCATTCATAACTAGCTTCAAACATCGATAACGAGTACTAAACAATGACGAGTTGTCGCCAAAGTGTTTGGCTCAATGTCTGAACCGCCTCAGAAAATGTGCGATCTCGTGGGTTCAAAGGCAGGATCAAATTATAGTACCTGTATAGCTCACTTGTACCCAACTTTCGAAGTAGCAGCCGAACCTTCCAAACATCATCTGGATTGGCAAAATCAAACGTAAATAGATCTTTGCCACTCTGGGACCACATGTCAAAAGCAACATTAGCATCAGGATCATAATGAAACTCAGCAATGTTATTTGCGATGCAGTTTACTGATGCTGCTGTGGTTGCATTAGATGAGGTATGCTGTGTAGAAGAGGGAATCTTCATATCTTTCAACATCTGCATTAGTTTTAGCTGCTGCTCAAGTATTAATTCAAGTTTAGAATGATAAATGTTTCTAAAAACCTTCGTCGTCAATCGATATGGTGGTCAGTTGATATGTGTGAAGTACTAAGATTTCACCTTACTTGGTAAACTGAACAAAGACAAATATTCTAATCCGTTCCCCCAGCCCCAGCTAACAAAATCAAAAAGTTTTAATAAGCCTTAGAGAGTGGATTCTTCAAATCCCCAGAAAATACGAGGTTGCTAAGCACACAAATCAACGTCCTCTTGAGGGCCACAAAATAACGCACTGAATTAATCTATCAACCAATGACCAGTCAATGATTTTACAAAATGGGAAATGTAATCTCAAGGTCAACCAAGCGACTGATGCGCGAAAACATAATAAAAATCCAAAATTAGGACCGTTTCTAAGCGAATTTCAGGGTATCTAACGTTATATTTAACAATCATTAAAAAAAATATTTTGTTTTTCTCATATCACCTTTCACTCTATCAATTTTCTTTCCCTTTTCTCGTTTGTTTACTGAGTTCATTTATTTTTTAAAAAAAACCCAGGATAATGAGCATTGTACATCACCTAATATGTTACCATCAGAATATCGTCCAAATATACGTCTTACACAATTTACACATGCACATTTACATCATTTAGATACTTTACGTGATAGTCGAATTGTTTTAATATGCGGTAATCCATCGATTGCATACAACTCTGAACCAGCTCAATCAATGTTTATTTATTCACGTGGATTTGGTACGATAGTAAGTAAAAAAAATGTGGTTTTTTTTATCTATTTTTAATGACTACTTAATTTTATATAGTAGTCAGTTTGAGTTTACTAAAAAAATTCAACACAATATCAAAGTGGTGTACACGTGGTGGTATGCACCGTAATCTGACATAGAAGTTGTTACCAGAGAGAGAGAGAGAGAGAGAGAAAGGAAGACAGATAGAATAGTGTTTTGAGATCAAAATGTATGGCGCGATCGGAATATATTCAAAACCGAAAGGGATATGAAAAAGTACAGTCAATAATCTGCTTTTTTTGAAAATGGATGTTTCAAACATTCTGCGTGTATATTTTGTAAATAAATTTAGTTAAATAGAGTTTTCCCAAAGTCTTCTTACTCTGAATGAATTTATAATTCCTTCATTCCTCAGACCCTTTCAGAATATCAAGAGCATGCATACATCTGTCAATACCTTTATTTCCCGTCCGTAATCCAATCTTGGATATAAAGTTGTTTTACATATCTCTCATTCACAATATCTATCCGAACTCAAGAATAACAGTTTCCTTAAGAAATTAGAAACCGGGTAGAGGTTTATGGTGAAGTATTCGATTTTCTGGTTCTCCTGAAGATCAAATCAAATGTACTTTAGCCCATGAGCCCGTAGGATGCGCTAGTACAGTCAAGAATTAGGAATCCTCGAAATGCTCTTATAAGGGTCACGCATATATAACCACTGCCAGTGAAATCTTAACCACTGTATTCTCACAGCAGAGGAGTTGTTAGCGAAATCAACGAGACCCAAACCTACTAACCATTCGGGGGAACTCAAACTAGGTTGGTGCATACGAAAGAGATCCACTTTGGGGGAGTAGGTGTGCACTTGATCATTTGCCCATCCCATTCACAAATTACATGTTCGTTGATTGGTTTTATGAATATATACAGATTATTATTATTATTATGTTTGTTAATATATTATGTAATCTTTTGTCTTCCTTATCAATTTTGTAAAAGAATACATATTGCACTACAGACGGGGATCAATGGAATAACTTAGATCAAGTAATACCTAGATTAAAGCCAAGACTTCCACCGGGTACTTTAATTTGGGGTCAACCATTTTATGAATATTCTGTAAAGGTAGGTATACGGTTTTATGTTTTATCTGTTTGTTGTAACCGCTGCTTAGATATATTCCCAGCTAAATCCTATTGCTTAGTGTATTCTTTGACCACACAATACACTGGACAAGTTCCAAAGAATCAAAAACACGGTTGAATAGGAAAAGATTATATTCCAAAATAGCAAGGTTAGGTGGAAATAAGAAGCCAAAGGTGAAGGCGAAGGCCAAAAAAGATACAACGTTAGTTTCTTTATAACATTTACATGAGAAGCTTCTGGATAGTAGTAATTCACGTAATCGACTGGATTAGATTCAGCCAATCAGCATGCAGCTAACAACAATACGAGAATTTTCCAACCCTGTTCTCAAAGAATCGATCAGGCGCTGATTGGATAGGAAATTAGCCAATTAGCGCGTAGCAACGTAGTCGTGTATTTGTTCAATCTACTTTGAATAGGATCATAGTCTTGAATATAATGTAGTATGATAATTGCTAAAAAACATGGTTTAAGTCAGAAACTTAGCTTTGATTTTGGAGTATAATGTTCTTTGTGATATGTATGTTAAGTTTCTTAAAGCAGTAATCATTATCAGCCTAAGAAGAGGCAGAGAAAGCCAAGGCACAAGATGAATACACAGAAAAATGCATGCAAGTGGAGCGGAACATCAGAACTGACAAAAACTGATGGCGGAAAAGGCTGCAAGTGAAAGAAACAGTAGACAGTTATATGACATGACGCAACAGCTCGTTAGAAAATATCGTAAACTAGAAAGGCTGGTGAAAAGTAAGGAATGCAACGTATTCATCAACATAGAAGTGGGTAGAGCATTTTGAAGGAAAAACTCTTGAACCAACCAGCGCCAGTGTACCAACCTAGCATCAAAGCAGCATCCACGGACCTCCCAATCTATGTTGGCCAATGAAGGAGATCAGCAGCGCTGTAGGACAAATCAAGAGACAACATTCGAGCTTGAGGCACTAGAAGCAGATGTGACAGTAACCGCTAAGATACTCCACATTCTCTTCTACAAGATTTGGGATCAAGAACAAATACCAACAGACTTGAGAGAAGGGTACCTGAATAAGATTCCAAAGAAACATGATCTCGGCAACTGTCAATGGTTGTCTGACTAAGGTCACACCATATGCTCTCACCCGACCGGTAGTGTTTAAGTATCGGTTGAATGAGAACTTAAAGCTAACTGTCTTCGGATTCGATTAGTTCAAGTGATGTTTTTCAGGGTTGTTCACTTTCCCCATTGTTACTCAACTTTGTTATTGAATTGCTCTTAGATACGAGTCTTTCATCAGCTGATTTGTCAACAGATGACCAACTCCTATGAGGCTCGCTTTTGATATGAAATGTGCCCATGATATAGTCCTATTAGGCGAAGACGCTGACAAAATGCAGAGTCTTCTGACTACCTTGAGCAACAATGCAAGCATATTCGGGATGCGGTCTTACACCTCGTAATGCAAAATGTCGCCTCAGGATTGGCTTGCATCAGTAGCTGAACTGGTGGTAGGGAGTGAAGTAGTTGAATGTGTTGATCGCGTATCTTGATGTCCCATCAATTCTGAAGGCCCGGCTGGACTGGCTTTTTCCGAAGGACGAGTCTCCTGCTCAATGTGTGTGAAATACGGGCAGTATGAGTAGTAGTATTTAATCATGTGTCTTCGAAGCATTGCTGGAGCATTATGGGATGATCGAGTAAGCGATGTTGTTAAGAAACGTTTACTAGGTAAGTATGGCGGCACAACTAATGATGTATTAAAACTTCATTAGTTAAGGCGGTTGGGACATGTGTTACGTATGTCCAACCACCGACTGCCTCGACGAGCGATGTTTTTTGGTGTAGGAGTAGGTTGGGAGAAAGCTAGGGGCGGTCAAACCA
>CALYCR020001268.1:0-10666 GCA_944470395.2 Schistosoma turkestanicum
CTCAATCGATTCCATTTAATGTGTTTGTGGAGAGGGGATTCGTTCATTGGCAGAATTGTGGTCACGAACTAGCTAGGTTGTCGAACGTTGAATTTTACCAACCAGTTAGCACATGTATAGTATTCATTGGAGCGTCGCTCAGCAGTTGCTTCTAAGGAAGGGAATGTCTGGAGATTGGAATGTACGACGCAATCAAATTGTTTTTCAAACCAGGAGACATAGCAGTGAAGAAATCGTTTTAAGTGTTCACGGAGTAAACCGTCTTCCTATCTAAGTTTTTGATGTAGTGTACGACCAGTAGAACAAACATAAACAAACAGTTGGACATTATCCTAAAATTCCAATCCAAATTGTCATGGTGATTACTGATATTGTCAACTCATCCTCTGAGTAATATACTTCCTGCGCATTAAAAATATCATGATGGAAACTATATATCATTGAAAATGTATCGTGAATAATGATATTTATAACATATTCATCTTGCCGGACGAAAAGCACAATAAATCTAGACCATAAACATGCCAATAATGAATATTCACTGATATCATTTAAAGTTGATTGTACAGATGGAAAATAATAAATATAGTTTAATTCAAATGCCAATACTCCTTAGTTTTCAGGTTGTACCCTGATTGAGGCTACAATCTACATAATCAATATGAAAATTTCAAGTGCCTCATGGGCATATATGCAGTTGCCTGCTATCTACATTGTTAGAGACAGGAAGAGTTATAGAAGTTGTTGTCAAAATAAAATTATAAGCCTGGTGATACTTGGAATTGGCGAAACCTGACAGATGCAAGTTCAAAAAAAGCCATCCTCTGAAGCGATGCTATGATACTTAGTCTATGATGAAGAAATTTCTCATATGGACAAGGAGTCGCAGCGATGCTGCTCATAAAGCACAAAATCCACTTAAAGGATGTCAGTCTCAATAACCCAGAATCAACAAATGCTTTTTCAAAGCGAGAAAGGAGGGGATAACAGTTAACGTCATAGAACTCCGAATGATAAATTGGCCACAGTCTAATCCTTTACACACCTCTTGATAAATCTCTTATCTCCACGATTAACCTTCTCGTGTTTCATCATCTCACCGCGTCACTAAGGCAAACGATTGGAGTTCACGAAACCTGCTTCTTGGCCTCCTCAAAGCCTATTCTCATGTCGAGTATCTTTTACGAAATTGGACAAAGTGTAACCACAATCAGGACTTAAGTATCCCACGCAAACTATGTATGCTGCGTCTCCGAAACGCGCAAACTGTATCCTAGTAAAATCAATTATTTCATCCTGACTTATCTAGATAAAGTCCAGTTTGCTTTACACTGTGTATTTGCTGCTGCTTGTCGTAGCCAGACTGATGAAGGCATAGAACTATATCATAGTGCAGAACTAGCTCTCCTATACTGAATCGCAGTAGACAGTTGCTCATGCGCTGTCAAACTAAACAGGAAAGTAAGGACTCTTGAAGACAGGGACACTTGCCGTTGGCTCTTCATTGTCTCTGCCTACCACCTCACTAACTGCAGCTAGTATGAAGTAAAAGATTTGTTTAACATAAAGCTTACCAACCTTCTTTGAAATGTTAGTCCCTCTGATACTATATTAATGGCTGGTCACTTCAATGCTCAAGTAGGAAGACTGAAAGAAGCCGAAAGACATCTTAGAGGATCTTATGCTGTCGCAGCTGACCCAACAGGTAATGGCTAATGTCTGTCTCAGTCAAGCTTGGATCATCAAATATTTATAGCAAATACCAACTTTGACAACAAGAAAGGTCATCGTTTGACTTTGCAAACCACGAAGTCAACTCAACGATGAACCTTAATTCGACCACATAGCTATCAGCCATAGGTGGAGATGCTCAGTTTAAGACTGCCGCTTATTCTAGAGCACTTGCCTAGATTCAGATCATGCTCCACTGCGAGCGCGTATTTGCTTGCGTATGTCTCACTTAACGAAGGAAAGACGCTGCAAGGAAACGTTATTGGGTTCTCCGTAATGATAGCAAACCAAGAATATATTTCAGGAACAACCAGTAAAATTATTTGTGCAGCTATTTAAGTGATGCTCACCCTGAGAGAGCTTGGAAAGGAATCAGAAATAACGCCGTAACACCAGTAAAATCTACTAGTATAGTTAGTCATAAGGTTGAGGAGAAACAGTGTATATTCCTAGCATCTACTGAATCGATGGATGCTCTGAAACACATCTTATTTGGCTCTGAACATGAGGAACAGGTGAGTAAGCCCTAACACAGCCTGGTAATGGGCCCATGCAACGATCGTTAAAAATGAAGGCGAGAGAGAGAAAAAAGGCAGCGATACGTTACTGTAAACAACTATTCAGACCTTTCAAGCAAACAGGTATTGGAATACGACTGTCAGCTAGACTATCACAGAAATGGAGGAGACTTTTATTTAATCTCAATCCAAGGGATTGGTTCGATGGTCAGAACACTCTGAAGATCAGTCGAAATGGCCTTCAGCCACACTTAATTTTCTCACTATATTTGATCAACTTAAATGACTAGTAGGTGTAAGTCCTCTAAGTCATATAGGCAATCGAAGGCGAGAAGAAGAAGTGGATCCTGATAGATTAAGGATACATGTACTCGATAGAAATTCAATGAGAAAACGCTTTAACGAGATGTTAGATTCTAAGATATCTTGAAGACTATCTAGAGCTCGTAAGCAGCTTGCTCATGTGAAGCAAACTTGTTTCAAACAGATCAAAAATATTCACCAGACAGCAGGTCTCACAACATAAACACAACGTCCGTCATTGTCATAACTTCCTAGTTACAAGTTTCATAGTCTTACTTCTGAAGAGTTAAATGGATGACAGGAGATTCATCTGTTGACGTAAAATATACAACAGACACCTGCCTAATGGAAAAGCTTACAAAATGCAAGAACGCTGATCCATATCAAGTACCATTGCCAGCATATTCGACGTAGAATTCTCTCCAAACTAATGCTAAATGTTGCCTGAAAGCTGTTTTGTGTTGTCTCCTGAACTAGCCACAGGCAATGATCAAGGTGAGTATTTCAACCGCTACAAGTTTTTGAGTGGTACTGGCTACCATGATCTGATGTTTATCGAAACCCGGGTAAGCAATAGAGACGTTTTGTTGCTCGGAATCTGATTCCGGATTTTAGGAACGATTAAACATTCTACGGGAAAAATCTTCCCTTCAATTTCCGTAAACGGTGCCTAGCAGAACTTCGTTTGTGCAATCGAAGATAATGAAAGCCAAATGCAGTTCTATACTGCGGAACGTTTCACATATATCTGTGTTGGCACGACAATAACAGAATCCGAGAATTATAACTAGTTTGTCAAAGAGCTCAGACAAGCTGTGTGGGCTCAACATATTGGTGCACACATTGCAGAAGCCTAGAATGGCTTTCGCCAACTTGATCACCTTCAGCGTAGGCAGGAAATCGTACATCTGAACAAAGTTGTCTGCTCAGCAGTCTCATATTTTCTACTTGACGGATATCAGATGTGATCAGTAAAAACAGAGGACATTCGTAGGCTTTCGAATTTCGATCATAGAACGCCTAATCAGTTTCATGACTTCCTCCCCTTCTGTTCATCATTTGTTATTTACTGTCTTATTGTTTTCTCTTGAGTGAATCTTTAATAGGAAGAAATGTTACGTAACACGTTCTCTGGTAAATTTGTTTATAATAATCAATGCTGCTATTCAGCCAATCGTGTCTTTCTTCGCATAAAGAAGATCACTACCCATAATTGATGGAAGCAAACCAACGGATATTATTTATCGCAAACACTTCTTATTTTGAAAGATGTCTTGATGACTAACTGTTGATGAGGTTTTCGTCTACATGTGTTAAGCATGCTTCCTTGGACAGCACTAGTGCAGCTGCTTGAGTATCAGATCTGTGTTACTTCTCACTACCATAGTTCAACAATACCTCGCCCGAACTCTCACTTTTCTTTCTAGAGTGTGTCGAATGAGTTTCATTTTTTCCAAAGATTCTTTGATGCAATTTCTTGTTTTTCCTGATGTAACCATCATCAACTCACTCTCCTGTATTGTTCGGAAACTCAATGAAGTAATACTTATTGTTGCTGAGATTGTCAGAAGAGTCAGAAGCCTAGAGAATATCGAAGAATCTTATCTTCCAATATGAGGCATCTAGACTCTCTTACGCATGATGCCAAAAACCTTCAAAAAAAGTTCAGTATGTTTTTCATTCATTTCATTCTTTCTTCTTCTTATCCTACCTAGGACTGCACCGCTGTATTTTATTTACAGTTACTTTTTTGTAAGAATATCCGTTTGAATTTTCCAAAATTATTCATTCGTTATGAATTCATGGGCACATTCTTTCGATCTTCTTAACATCCAAGAATGATAACTCAAAGTACTAAGGCATAATAAACAAGATGGTCTGAGGTAGTCAACTAGAAACCTTGGAACTAGATTTTGTGCAACTATTCCCATTATCCTCCCTGAAGGTTTCTTCACCATATCTACCCTTTTCTACTGTCACAAACACTGTCACTGAACATTTTAGAACACGATTAACTTCTTCTAATACACAGATTTATTGAAAATTGATAAAACGTTAGATAGTGATTGTATCAGTACATAAATCCTCCAAACAAAATATCGGTCTGTAAGAATAGGTAATTTACTAAAGCTTTCGGTTGACACTCTAATTACTGTTGTTCGATTTATAATTCCTGATTTGTTGTACGTTTAATATTCATAGTCTCTCCTATTCACAGACACCAATCGGTGCATTGTCGTGTAATTCTATTTTTCTGGTTTATGCTGTAGTACATTCTGATATGTCTGTGTATGAACAACATCCGTTTGAAACACATCTGTCGTAGAGACTGACTGCTAACTTGAGGATTCAAAGGCGGACAGTAGGCCGATGGGAACCTAGTTGTAGAATCAACGTAAGTGATGCTGGTCGTGCATGTAAGTAGTCAAATCAGAGACACCAAACTTTACAGCGACAAGCACACCAAGTAAGAATCAGGATTCTATTCGGCAATAAGACACATTATATTGACTGGTGGTTACTAGAAATAACAACTTCGAATACTTTAAATAAAACTAGTTTCTGCACTGATTACAAAAGTGGCCCAGCAAAATTTCTGTTGAATTCACTCAGAAGACTGTTACCACATTACATATTTAATTATTCATGGTTGTTCACATTTTTCGATTCGACCAGTCCAGTTCGGTCACCACCAATGAAGGTGACAGTTGGTCGTTACTTCCTGATCCATTGGTTTTAAATGTTATGGATTATTCATATTGTCTATGAGGCTGTATAGTGATTTCTCTCTCAAGAGTTTTACAGAGCTTCATTTTTGTTTTTTTTAATAATATGAAGTCCCTCACAGGAGAAAATATCAAGATTATTACTTAAAAAAACTTAATAAACAATGATAAACACACTAATATTCAGTGGTTGGAAAGTTTCTTAATCAGAAACATAGTTCTGGGTTGTTCAGTATTGATAGTCGTTATGTTAAACATTCTAATTTTATGATATCTATTCGTGATGAACGTACTTATTTTATTTTTCCAACTACTTTCTGTACACCTGTCTTCCTACTATCAACTTGCACTTTTACCTATTATGTGTAGTGACGTAATCTATTTCAGTTCATTGTGATTATTGACTCAAACTGCCTGGATCGATTCAACATTTTCATATCAATGTTCATGTATATTAGAGTAAAGCCTGATGACGATCTAATTGAAATCAATATTGTTCGCTTCTATGTGTTGCTCTAAAATTAATTTGTTATATACAATAAACGCAATGATTTGTGTTTGACGCTTTGTATTTTGAGTTCATAGACATGTTTATTTTTATAGATACTACCGACGGGCATTTTTACACTGTTCTTCCAATGTCCACACAGTACCTGCATTGAGCTCATTTGGTAAATACATTCACAAATTGATTGAGTTATTTAATATTGCGTAAATTTTTAAATAATTTGAATTTATATTATGCGGTTCTATTATCTCTATAAGTGTAAAGAGAACGATCTCCTGAAATGAGTTTTTCATCGAGTTGCACCTGCTTGATACCGGTCATTAAATAGATAAAAAGTTAGCATTTATAGTAACTTATAAATTCCCCACCAATTTACTTTATGATCCCAGAATTCCACTTGTACACACAGCAGTAACTAAAAGAATAAACATCAGGTAACCGGATCTTTGTACAGAGTAAAAGATTGTACATCATCTTATCCAAAGATAAGCCTTGACATAGATAGTTTTACACGTTTGAAAACTATCTTTCATTTCATTTGGCTTCTTTGAAACTTCATTCTGCTAACATTGTAATCCTTAATTTGGGTCTTACGAAACCTGAATAATGATCATATCATTTCTAATTATTTTATGAATAGCAAAACACATATTTGCATCGAATTTTAATTCTTATTCGGAATGTTATGCAATTATTATTTTCTTCGGCAGCATACATACATCCACTCACTCACAAACACAGGACAAGTGGACAAGTTACTGGATACACGCAGTTGCTTACTAATACGGTCAAAGGTAAAGTTGCGATTTTGGAGTACTTTCAGTCTCTATTCCTTGTAGTTTTATTATATAGTACTAAATTTCTTCTTTCCTAAGTCCCTTTTTTGTGTGCCTCGTATTCCAGTTATCTCGGTATTCACCTCCTAATCTCCCTGGTATCATATCAAGTAATAAGGTCGCTAGCACATTACACTGAAACAACCAGCAAAACTTATATGGGCATAAACCCTGGGGTCGATAGTGCATCGAAAATCACAATATCGTGCGAACGGGTTGCTAAAGAACCCAAACAGTCAGTCGATAGTGCGCCTCTCAGTGTCCGTACTTTAGATCACAGAGGAAGCACCACCACAGAGAACACCACAGAGGAAGCAAGACACCATTACTATTCCTAAAAAGACCAGTAAGCTAGTTAAGAATAGGAGAAAAAGACGCTCCAAGGCTCGGTCGACACAGTCCAAAGCCCAGAAACAGCATAAGGACGATTGTTCTGCCTGCTCATCACCTGTCAAAATCAGCGACCATGCTTTGGAATGCAACTTCTGTAGTACCTGGGTACATTGTCACTGCGACACTACAGTACCTAAAGAGTACTATGGTTTCATGCTGAGTCACCCCTGGCCATGGTTCTGGTACTTCTGCCCTCGATGTAGAGTTTCTGAGGCACTGACAAAGCCACAGGTCCCACCTAAAATCAGCTCAAATGTCCAAACGACCGAAGCAGAATCGCCTGGCACTAAACCAGTAAAACAAGTGACCAAGGCTACCACAACCCTGCCTAACGCACCGACAAAACTGCCGGTTGTTGTTGACCCCCCAGTATCTGCCAGCAACACGAAACAATAGGTGAACGTGATAAAGGGAAAGAGCAACACCCCAACTCACTAGCGGCTTCCAACAAGACCAGGGACGACAGATCAAACTCACTTATTTTATTTAATGTCTTAGTGTCTGAACGAAGCTTGCTAGAAGGTAGTGCTACCTTCGACAAAGAGCAATGGGATAAACTCTGCACAACTCTCGGAATTTTCGACGTCCCAGCCAAAGTGTGCCGCCTTTTCAAAGGCCAAAATGTCTCAAAAGGAAAACCCCCTCCAATGAGGGTAACTCTTGACTTGGCCCGACGTGCTTAACACATTATCCTTTGATCCCAAAGACCATCGGTCAAATTGTCCTCGCTGATCCGTATCAGGTAATGACAAGCCGTGGTCGGTACGCGCAGCAGCCAGAACTGCGCCAGACACCCAAGAACAGACCACCATGGTATTTCACGGTATACCGGAACTCACCAGCGGTAACTCGGAAGAAGCTCACGAGCACGATGTGCAACAGTGGCGGTGGCTATCGCGTAGCCTATCCCTCCACACCACGATGGCAGTTTGCATTTCTAGGTTGCCCCGCCCGTCACACCTTACGTCTATCAAGTCACCACGCCTAATGGCTGTATTATTCAGGAACCGAGAAGACCTGACCGAAACACTACAAGCTTGGTACAGTTCGAGGAACGATATGCCTAGCCACATCAGATGTTTCGAGAGCCGTCCTAGATCTTTGAGACAACAGCAGGGAGGCCAAAACGAACGCACAAAACTGATAGTGAAACTCGGTCAACTACTTCTGACACAAGATATGAGTGAACCAACCGCGCAGGCGAAAAACCTGCGGAGGCCAGTTCCCACAGAACTGGCCGATTCCTTTTAAATAACTTGTCTGAAAATCCGATAACGGCTGCTGCTGCAAATGTGCACCATGTGCTGAGACAAACCACCAAGTGCCTCTATAGCAACGTAAGAGGACTGAGGGGTAAGCTGTTAGAAATCAGGAACATGTGCTCTCAGATGGATCTGAAGATCAAAATCCTAACAGAAACATGGCTATCCTCTGTCATTGCAGACGCAGAAGTGAGCTTAAAAGCAGAGCGACTATATGACACCCAACTTACTGAGGTGACAGAATCATGTTGGTGTTGTTTCCACTCGAATGGCACGAAATACTTGATTGGAGGGATCTACCGACCTCCTTCGGGTACTAAGGCCCAGAAAAGCAAACTGATTGAGGTAATACTGCAACTGCCACTCCTAGGGTTTGATCAAATACTCTTAGCCGTAGATTTCAATACCCCAACTTTTAATCTCAGCAATCAGAGTATAACTGCCACTGGTTGGTTCCAAAGACAACTTGGTGCAGCCATTAGAAGCTCTGAGCTGACTGGGCACATACGCAGCGCCACTAGGTGGACTAAGGAAGGGAAGTCCTCAAACCTGGATTATCTGCTAACGAATGACCAGCTCCTGGTTGAGGATGTTCACGTCCGCGCTCCAATAGGTAGTAGTGACCATGGCACAGTCTTGTGTAACATGGTGATAAACGAAACACTCACACAGGACAAAAACGAGCTCTTTCTTTGCCACAATAGGTCAATTTATGCACGCATGAGAGAGATGCTCCTACATGCTTCATGGCCACGAGAGTGGAGGAGGCTGACAGTAGATGATCACTGGCAAGTTGTGAGAGATATCATCCAAAACGCTGTCGTAGACAACGTACCTCAGTCACACCAAAAACGCGAGAACAGAAGAACCTGGGTTAGGCGCGGCACTGAACGCTTGCTGCAGCCGAAGAGGAAAGCCTGGCACCAGTGGAAGGTCTCCTTAAAGGATTCCGATCGCAGATCTTACTTGGCATTGAGAAACAGATGCAATGCCAAAGTTCATATCGACAGAGACAATTCCAGACGAAGCTAGCCTCCAGAATAGAGGCAAACCCGAAACATCTGTTTAGGTTCATGTCGAAAAGAAAACCTACTAATCAAGGATTGTGTTATCTAGAAGGGCCAAACGGAGAAGACCTCACCAACCTAGAGATGGCCGAGATCTTCAACACCATCTTTGCTGATCAATTAAACTAGGCGCCTAACTATTCAGAGTAATACGCCAACCCGATGCCAGCTGACGGTTCAGGGAACATCCTTATCACTCCTGACCTAGTATTAAGGAAACTAAAATCATTACGCCCAGGTACGTCACCAGGTTGTGACAAAATCCGCCCTATAGTCTTGCAACAGTGCGCTGAAGCCCTCTGTTCACCGTTATGCAACCTGTTCAGGCATTCACTGGAGCTACACCAATTCCCAGCGGAATGGAAACAAGCTACTCTCTCCAATCTTCAAAGGAGGAGATAGAAAGGACCCAGACAGTTACAGACCAGTCACACTACTACCTATAATATCAAAGGTTATGCAAGGACTAGTGGACGAACAAATGCGTGAGTACATGAATGTAGATGAATTTTCTACTGTAGCAGTTCAATTTGTTTCCAGTAGCTATAAGTCGAACGCACCCCTCTCCTAGTCCAATGTCAGAACACAATAATTCTAGGAGAAAGTGGTCTATATTATGGTAAAATGGAAATACAAACAAATACCTGACTTTTGATACACCTTCCAAGTCCCAATTACCCTGAGGTGTATCCGGTTCCAAAAGAATAAGTGATGCTAGATCCAACCGCAACGGTATCAAATCCAAATATGGCTGTAGCCATATTAAATATCAAATTTAAACAACATGTGTTCAGTTCAGAAGCAAACATAAAAACTTCAATATAAGTACAAAATATAGAAATAATAACAATATACAATGATAAAATCTCAAAATGGAATCAAATAGAGTACCAAAATGTCAACAGAAAGAGTCAGTCATATCATAACACAAATATATATACATGGAGGGATTTTCCAAAAAACAAAACATTCAAAAAAGATTCTACACCGGCCCGCAAAATCCCTCCATGCAAAAGAAAAGCGCTTACTGACACTTCAAGTTAGGGTTCACTCTGATCCCCTAATCCACACCGGAAGAACGAGTAGGACTTACAGCAGTACGCCTACCCGCCATCCAACATGGATATGACCTATTAAGCTAACTAGGTACCTGTACCTTCCTATCAGGCCCTTGATTCCCCTATCCATCGTAGCATGACCTAACGGTAGTATAAACTTTATCCAATTAACCCACATGAACATGTACAACACGTCGTAAAGCTGGTCATATCCTATCCGGGAATTACATTCCATATCATGGGATGAGTCTTCAATCCACCACC
>CALYCR020001269.1:0-10472 GCA_944470395.2 Schistosoma turkestanicum
ATAAAATGTTCTCACTAGTGACTAGATTCGTGAAGAAATTCTTGAAATTTTAGTGAGAAGACATAACCAGTGGAGTTCAACCCTGTCAGGTGTAGACAGTAACTACCAAAGACAAATGGGTGAGGTCGCGCAAAATCCCTAGATCAATCAGAGTTAGACATTAGCACCGTTGGATGCCAGCCCAGTGGTCCAATGGTTAGACGTTCGCGTACAATGCCGAAGGTCTCGGGTCCGAATCCTGCAAGGTGCAGGGGTCGTGGATGCGCACTGCTGATGAATCCCATACCGGGATGGAGTGGCCGTCCAGTGCTTCCAGGTTTCTAATGGTATTCTAACAATGACTGATTGATGATTTCAAATGTGTAAAACCAATTATCTCCATAAATCTAATTGAAAATATCAGGAACTTTTTTAATTCCTGTACTTTGGCAAATTTTACATTGTGTAACAAAAAGTGAATAGAGTTAGAATAATTGTTGAATGGAAATGCCAAGACTTTCATATTCTCATCTAATACTCATCGGCTAAACGTAAATTAGAAGTAAAAAATAAAGAATATACATCTTTTTATTGCAGTATGAGCGAATAACTAAGAATACAAATTTTACTCTGTAAAAGTTAAAGGTTTAATAGAAGTAAAACACATTCAGATTGTGTAGTCGAAAAGATTTGAGATTCTGCTCAACTTACCAACTAGTACGCATGACCAATTGAAGATAAGGTTATTAGAATAATCATTCAAAGAAATATATATGTTAGGGACTTTATATCCCCAGAACTCACTTGATAAAGGTCTTCATTTTGAATTTTATCAGTTGACGATGAGATTACATTTCCCACCAGGAAAATCCTTGACCGTGATTGGCTGTTGTGTTATTTTAGTAAGCTGTTTTTGTGACTCTCCCAAGTACTTTTCTATGATGTATAAATAAACGCGATTTGTGTGCTTGAGATCATTATACTTTCTTTGGTGCTTGTAGAATACACTCTCAACGCCATATCAACACTTCTTTCTTCAGTTAGATGGGGCAACGGATTAGAGTAGCCTACTCGCGTCACTGGTTCATTGTCTCGTTCTTGTTTACCGACTAAGGTGAATTCGTAATAGTTTCAAGCATATCCATCTGACGAGCATTATATATATATATGGTCAATGATAAAGCAAATATCTTCTATGAACTTCTTTGAACGATATACTAAATTCAGTTAAACATCTAAAGAGCTCGTACTTAAACCCTTCAGATTTCATATGTCAAATTATGAATACAACGACTGTATCTTCATCCTTCTCCTCACGATGCATATGAGTGCCAATGATTAACTGGCAGAATTAACTGTTCTTAACTAGAAATAAGCCGAAGTTCAAATATTCCATACACTATATACAAAGACTGCGAATGGCGGTGTGGTGCGTGCTACTTATAAGTAGTATATGACGCGAGTGTAAACGTTATGTCTGGCAGCAGAAGATGGGCGAAGATCAAGAAAGGAAGAAGAGTGGGAACACAATGGAATTTGTATGGAACGCATGAATAGTGAAATTTCAGACAATGGATTGATGTTTTGCAAATGAACGGTTTACAATATGGTTTTCCTATTTTTTAACTGATTAACTCTGTAATTTGCGATAAATACAATTCGGTTGCCTTCACCTGTGTTCTCCTTCTCTACAGGCGGCTTATCAATAAATTATTTAACCGATTAAACTCATATAACATACTTTGATATTTATCTGCCAGACAGAATAATCCGATCACTATGATGACACTACCTGTAATGACTTATTCATCATAGTACGAATGGCAGTTTTAAAACACAATCCCTTTTTATACTTATCGCCTTACTATTTTACAAAACAAGTGCATATTACTCATAAGTAGTTTAACAGCTCTGTGGGAATATTTTTTTGTAAATGAATTTTTAAGACGACAACTCAGTTTAATTCCAAAATGAAAACTTGTCAATCAATCAGTCATTGAATTCATTCTCATTCTCCTCTATTCACATTGTCTGATATGATGATATGATTAATTTGCTTTGAATGAAATCTCTTTTTATCTTTTTCGGATTGATAAATTGTTAACTTTTCTTGATAAGGAAAAAATGTCTATGCATCAATGGAAGAATTACACAAGAATCAAAACTTTGTAATATCAATTATAATCAGTATTCATAGTTGTAGTCTAATGATAATGGTATGTATACATGATACCAGTAACAATTATGATAAAAGCTCGGTAGTAAATCAAAGCGAATGACACCTGATCAATCATTCATCTGTACACGTAGACAGACACATAGACACACACACATACAGACAGAAACACACTTTATACCATAAAGACATATACACACTGGAATATAGATAATGAAGAACAGTCGGATTGAATGTGTTGATCAATCACGCACACACACACACACGCACAAAAGTACATTTCTCCTCAACTGACTATCAATCATCATTCATTGTAGAGACTTTCTGAGGCGAAGTAATAAATTAAGATTGGATCAGTCAGTGTATGACATATAGTGGAAAAAAAAATAATAAGAACCGATTAGATAAAACTTTGTAAGATACACTACTAATCCATTTTTCACATTTCAGTAGTTTGGTAATTCAATCAAGCAAACAACTAGGTGTGAGTGTGTGTGTGTTTGTGCGCCTTATTTACTTATCTTTTAATATGTCAATCAGTATTTGTCAGTGTATCTGATGATGATAGTTTGTGTTGTGGATGCGATGATGGTTTTGTTGTAAAATATGCATTGTCTTGCCAATTTTGATTTTTCATGATAAGAAATATCATAAAATTAATTAATTACTTTTTAAAAGAAACAAGCTTATTGTTGGACTAGTCAGTCAGTAATAACTTAGAACTTCGTACGTACGTACGTACATCAGTCAAGTTACCATACCACATTAGCACAGAGAAGTCGAATAGTCAACTGAAATCCTATAGTTGTAGGGGTAGTAGAAGTATGAGCAATAATCTGAGAGATTAGGGTTTGAAGATGTGATTCAAGGAGTATAATCTGGTGAGAAATGCAGATTACATTTTGGGAGAACACAAAGAATGGATGTATCTCTGCCACTGAAAACCATTTTGAGCTATGTCATTCAAAGTATCCGATTCATCGGTTATGATGGTGTTGAGGACCCTAACCAGCTAGTCTACACCTATTAATATGGTTCATCTTAGTTGCCAGTGACTTCACAGACTTGTGCCAAGTGTTGGTTTGGCCGCCTCCAGCTTCCTTCCAACCTAATCCTACACCAAAAAAACATCGCTCGTTGAAGTAGTCGGTGGTTGGGCATAGGTAGCACATGTCCTAATCTTCTCAACTAACAAAAATTCAGTACTTGATTTGTCACCCTTACCTAGTATCGTTTTCCTAACAACAGCATTACTTACTTGACTGTCTTAGGATATACGAGAAGTGTTGAGTTAGAGGAAGAATTGTTTCATCTTACGAACAGATGCGTTGGTAACACTCATATCAATGAGAGGAACGACTAGTACATTTTGAGATAGTCCTAACGGTAGTCAATTCACAGTTTAACGTAACCATTATTGTTAATTACTATTAGAACCAAAGAAGATATTATTTTTGATGTGAAAATTTCGCAGATACTTTGAAATACTGCAGATGAACATATCTTGACCTTATTTGTTAGAGTCTGACAGGAGAACTCGAATCAGACTATCCGTTTGGTTTTGCCAATAGAAATCAATAATTTTTATGATTAATTGATAACTAAGTTGTGAATAATGTCACTTGTGTCAAGTCTTTTTTTAATCCATGGCTGAATTTCATTCATCAAGTAAAAATTTGGCTACTCATCTAAGTGACTTGGCAGTAGGAGTACCGTATTGAGATGAAATGTAATGGTTTGAAGTGATCGACTCAGTCAGTCAGTCAATCAATCAACAGCGACGTAGAAATTCGTACGTACACACGTACATCAGTTCAAGTTACCATACCACATTAGCACAGAGATATAATTGTTAATTCAAATCCCATAGTAGTAGAGGTAGTAAAAGTATTAGCAGTAATCGGAGAGATTAAGGTTTGAAGATATTAGTCAAGAAGTAGAATTTAGTGAAATAAACTTAAAAAGAAGGAGATGAAGTGATGAGGAGTTCAGAAGGTTAAGATTTGAGAGAACATAATGAATGAATGCACCTGCGCCAGTGAAAACGATTTTGAGCCATGTCATTCAGGGTCTCTAACCATTGATTATTATCATCTCGCGGACCCCAACCAGGTAGTCGACAATTACCGACATGGCTAAGTCTACTTGTCTGTGACTTCATAGATTTCTGCCCTGTTTTCATTTTGCAGTCCCTGGCTTTCTTCCAACCTATTCCTACATTGCACAACATAGCTCGACGAGGCAGTCGGTGGTTAGGCATACGTAACACATGTCCCAACCACCTCAACTGATGAAGTTTCAATACTTCATCTATTGATCTACTATCCTTACCTAGCACCCGTTTCCTAATAACAGCATTGCTTACTCGGTTGTCCCACCATACACAAGCAATGCTTCGAAGACACCTTTGATCGAAAACAAGTAACCTAAGAATATCTTCTACTCTCACTGGCCATGTTTCACAGTCATAAAGTAGGACGAAGGGAACTACCGCGCAGTACACTCGTCCTTTGATTAGCAAATGGATATTTTGCGTACGCCATAAGTGACACAGGTTGACAAAAGTGATCTACTCGCCAAGTACAAAGTTGAGTACTATATGTACTATATGTAATTCTCTAGAACAGTGGTCGTTCAATCTAAAACCATGTAAGAACTTCATTTAACTTAAATGTCATAATTCAATTACAATGACAGTACTTACTTGCTTATTTACTTACTTTGACCTGTTACTCCTAATGGAGTATATTCCACCGGCTAACATTCTCATGGGCCATCCTTACCAGTTCTAACCCAACGGTTGTTCATGCTTTTCATGTCTGCTTCCAATTCCCATAGTAATAATGTGTTCTCCAACCAAGCCCTTTTCCTGTGACCCTGAGGATTTCAAGTTATAGCTCGCATGAGGATAGAACATTTTGATAATATTCTATAAATATCAGTAAAATCGATATATAAATGAATAAAATTTTGCATAAATGTGTTGGCGACATTAGATCCCTAGAACTCACTTCATAAAGGTCCTAATTTTGGATTTTATCTTATCGAGCATGGGCTGATCGGTTGACCTTGAGATTATATTTCCCATCTGAAAAATCTTTGGCATTCACTGGTTGATGCATTATTTTAGTACGCTATTTTTGTGTTTCTCCCAAGGACGTTTCTATCATGTAGAAATAAACTCGATTTGTATGATTGTCAACCTCACACTTTCTGGGTGCTCGTAGAATACACTTCCTACGCCATATCAACACTTCTTCCTCTACTTAGTGAGGCCTTGAGACACTTGGATTAGAGTAGCCTATCATTGTCACTGGATCATTTGTCTACGCTCTCGTTTATCGACTAAGGTGAACTCGTAATAGTATTCAAGCATACCGATTGACGAGCATAACAAAAAAAAATGCTTATCATCTCATAACTTTTATCTTCTATCTTTCAGTTATGGTAATCTCATTTCTTCACTTATTCTTAAATACAATTTACTCTCACTTATCACATATTCTGTCGTTGAATATTGGCGTTCCAGATGACTTAATCTCTCTCTCTCTCTCTTTAATCACCAATTCTATGCTCAACGTATTCACGCACACACACACATATACCTTAAACTGAACAATGTTTACCAAGAAAGAAAAGGAAACACAATTATTCAATAAATCATTCAATATATATTTAATTCAAAATATAAATAATTTTTGTTTTAACTAAAGTGATATTTATTTGTTTGTTTATTATCTATTTACTTTTTAAATAGATAAACAAAAATTCCATTATGGCACGCACATTCACCCGTATGCTTCATGTACACTGACTACTGACTGCTGACTGCTGACTGATTGATACACAAACATGCTCACAACACAGACATACACACACACACACGCATTGATAAATAAACGAAATTCTTTCTTGAACACATTGACTTTAATTGTGTCACACTCTCTCGCTCTCTTGCTCTCTTGCTCACTCTGCGTACATTTTCACTTTAATTTGTTTTCTTTCAAATTCTTTAATCAGATAAATAACTAATTTTGTTTGTTTTATTTTATCACATTTAAATTTTGAAGGTGACCGGGGATGGGGCGGGAAATTTAAGTTTTGTCATTTTTTTTAAAATTTCTTTTCCTTTTTATCACATTACTACTACTACTAATAATAATAATGAATATATATTGTTAAGGAGGAAAAAAATATCTTTTAATGACTTGATACAGGAAATGAGATGGATATTTTTTCAAATTAAATTATTCACTTATGCAACAGTGATTTGTTTTGATCATTTCAAATTGTTTTTTGGCTAACTATTGTTTTGAATTCTAAAGACATTCATACTGTTGGATGCTGGCCAGATTAGTGGTCTAAAGGTTAAACGTTCGCATGCAAGATCGGAGGTTCTGGGAGGTGCAGGAGTCGTGGATGTGCATTGCCATTGATGAGACCTTTACTAAGACGAAACGATACGATAGTCCACTGATGTTCATAGGTTTCTAATGGTGGTCGAACAATGATTCATTCATGATTTCAATGGGAAACAATGATCTCTATAATGATCGAAAGAGAAAGTCCAGTGATCAAATTTTAACTGACTACAGTTTTAGTCAGTGAAAACCTGGAATCGTTGAACAGTTCTTTCACCTTGAGAGCTGAAAGATCTAGGTTTAATCCCTGGTAGAAAAGTCGTACGCTAGGATGAAATAGTTGTTCAGTCCTTCCTGAACTTGAGACAAGCACTCAACTGCGTCACTTGGAATCCTTAAAGGCCGAAGGAAAAGAGGAAGGCTATGTAACACATTACTCAGAGAAATGGAGACAGACATGAGAAGAATGAATAACAGTTAAATAGAACTGAAAAGGGAGGCTCAGGTTAGAGAATGCTCCACTGGAGTTTAACAGGAGTAAGTAAGTAAGTAAGTCCTGCGAAGCCCAGGACAGAGTAGGTTGGAGAACACTGGTCGGCGGCTTGTGTTCCATTGGGGGTGACAGGCGTAAGTGATAAAGTAAGTAAGTAGTAGTAGTAGTAGTAGTAATACTTTACTTTAAACTAACATATCCTTATGACTGAACAAATACTTTTCCTAAACAATGCCAAAAAAATACAATCAAACTCTGGATATCTTTTATTTGTAAATAAAAAAATTATTTGACAAAAAATCACCCAGTTTTACTCTCAATTATTGTAAATTCGCATGAAAGGGTTGGTGAAGATTGTTGAGTTACTTTTTCAAATCATGAATCGGATCAATGTTAGAGTACCATTAGAAAGAAACCTGGAAGCATCACTGGACGGACGTTTCATCCTGGTATGAGATTCGCCAGTAGCGGCACGCCTCCCACTCCTAGCAGGATTCGAACCCAGAACTTTCAAGCTGGCTCCTGAACGCCTAACCTCTGGAGCAATGAGTTGGCATCTAAATCGTAACTACAATTTTTATATTTAAAATAGTATATAAATATATAACACGAATTCTAGGCGTGAAAAGACAATAAAACCCAATATTTGCTGTTAACTTTGTTGTTACTATGGTTGTTTGTCTTCCGTGTAAACTATTATCACATTTGAATTCAACTGCTGAATTATGAAATTTGAGTGTTTGCGTAGTTATAATGTGATGAATGGCCTCTTCATCTTGCCTCATCACTAAGAAAGGCATCATATTACTTTTCTTATCGTAATGAAAAAGAAGGTGTAGGTGAGATGGGGAGGTGGACAATTGTAAAATTTGCAAAATTTTTCGAAATTTAATATCTAACAAGAAATTAATTACAATTGACATCATTTATCAATGTAACTGTCAAAAATAATTGAACGTTGAACAATGTGAAGATATATTTCATAGTGAAAGAGGATAAGTGTGAAAATTAATTATTAAAAAGACTATTTTGTATAAACTTACTTGCATTAGGATCGATGAGTTGAAATTTAAACTTACTGAAATTGAAATAGACAATAGACAGAGAATGAGTAATTAAAAATGTCGACCTGTAGTGAAGGAGAACACAGGTGAGGACAACCAAATTGTATTAACCGAAAATTACAGAGTTACTCAGTAAAATAGGAAAACCATATCGTAAAAGGTTAATTTGCAAATCTTCAATCTATCATCAATCCATTGTCTGACATTCCACTATTCATGCGTTTCATACAAATTCCATTGTGTTCCCACTCTTCTTGCTTTCTTGATCTTCCCCCATCTTCTGCTGCCAGACATTACGTTTACACTCGAGTCATATACTACTTATAGGTAGCGCGCACCACAGACCAACTACTAGAAATTTGAGTAATATCTATCGATATGACAGAAAAATACTTTCCGTTGATTACAGTTGATGCGATAAAGAAAGGGCTTTTAAATGGTATGAACTATTTATTAATCAAGTAACGACCTGACAACGTTTGTCAAGTGTTACAATGTAATCTCACTTATTTTTCAGTTAGTTCTCATCACTGATTAACAACAACTGGAGAGCTATAGAAAATCGAGAAGCATGTCACAGGCAATTCCTTCTAGTTTAGGCCATCTTGGAAGTACACAACTACGAATACATACAGAACAGAACTTAGGAAATCCTTTGTATGGAATGGTTCACTTTAAGAACTCCGAATGATTTGTGACCTATTAAAAATATCGTTTAATCCCTCACTTCTAATTGGTCTAGTTAGTGTATTTTTAGAGAGTTAGTTTCCTACGGGATGGGTTCTCTAACTTCATGCGCAACCCTCCACATTTATCCGGGCTTCGGAATGGCAGTGGTTCCAGAGGGACTCCAGGTGAAGTTCATACCTGACGGAGAAGCTTTGGAGGAAGTAAAAACTTTTACTTATCTATGCAGCATCACTGATGAGTAAGGTGAATTTGATACAGATGTGAAAGTGTGGATGGGAAAAATAAGGGGCTGCATTTCTACAACTGAACAACATCTGGAACTCGAAAAAAACTATCAACTAACACCAAAGTCGAAAATTTTATGACAAATGTCAAGACAATTCTACTGTATGGAGCGGAAACTTGTAGAACTATGCAAGCCATCATCCACAAGATACAAGTATTCATTATTCTACTGAGGCATTGAACAAACCAGATTCCAGTCTTCGGTGAACACTGCTTCACACCCGAACAGGGTTGAACCCAATCGGTCACGATTTCTCACTAGAACTCGGAGGAACTTCATGGAGCTAGTCATTAGTGAGCACATGACAATTCGCGTGAAATGGTTGTGCAGATTGTTATTTATTATTAAAATGATGAATCAATAATGTTGGATATAGGCAGTAACTATCAAAGACAATAGGCAGGGTTGCGAAATACCTCAGATTGATCAGAGTTCGACATTGACACTGTTGGATGTCGGCCAGTTGAGTAGTCTAACATTAAGTCTTCGTGAGCTAGGCTAAATTGTCAAGGTTCACTTTCTGAGAGTAGCAGTAGTCGTGGATGCGCAATGCTGACGAATCCTATACCACGACAAGACAGCCGTCCAATGCTTCCAGGTTTCTAATGATGGTCTAACAATGATTCATTCATCATTTCAATAATAAGTAATCCTTTACGAATAATTTATATAGCTTAATGATCACGTGAATATTGAACACAATGAACCGTTTGTTTATCTGAATCAGTGAATTTTTTAATGAAAAAAAGAAAAAAACAGCAAAACAAAACATGAACTTTGGATTAGTATAATCCTACTAACCATACAATCAGATGATAATTAACATTTTCGAGTATGTTTTTTTCATCTCACTCACGGTGAATGAACATGGTTTGAGATAATAATAATAATAGTAATGACCCATAGAAATAATTTCGATCTAACATTATGCTAAAATAAAATGAATCATTATTCATTGAAAATTTAGAAATCATTTAAAATATAGTCAGTTGATATTTGTTGCTTGATTCTTACTTACTTACTTATGCACTTACTTACTTACTTACTTACTTACTCACTTACTTACTCACTTACTCACTTACTTACTCACTTACTTACTTACTTACTCACTTACTTACTTACTTACTTACTTACTTACTTACGCACTTACTTACTTACTTATGCACTTACTTACTTACTTATGCACTTACTTACTTACTTACTCACTTACTTACTCACTTACTTACTTACTTACTCACTTACTTACTTACTTACTTACTTACTTACTTACTTACTTACTTACGCACTTACTTACGCACTTACTTACTTACTTATGCACTTACTTACTTACTTATGCACTTACTTACTTACTTATGCACTTACTTACTTACTTATGCACTTACTTACTTACTTACTTACACCTGTTACCCCTAATGGAGCATAA
>CALYCR020001270.1:0-20937 GCA_944470395.2 Schistosoma turkestanicum
ACAAAATACGATGTTCAGCTGTCAGAGTGAACTGCGAGAACTGGCATTATGTTCTCTTTCACACATCATTAATTTAACAAAATCTGCATGAAAAAGAACAAACATGATCATTTGAGAAAACTGTTCTTCAAATTATTGAAAACCCTATAGTACATATATGTCAACTTTACTGTTTAGATAAGGATAAATTTGGACAGTTTAACTCATTTCATTTCGTTGTGTCAAACACACAAGCATATTTAAACAACCATCTTTCAAGAAGTTGATATCATGAAACATAGTGGGCTAGAAATAACTGACATGTTAGTTGAGTACAACTGACGCGTCAAGTATATTGTGTTTTTTCTGAAAAAATAAATTTACAATTTTCTGTAATTTTTTCACATAAGAATATTCGGTTGGTTTTGAATTATTTCAAAACAATGTCCAATTATCATTAATTTGATGAATTGTTCATGCACATATTGTATTTCGTAGATGATTTTCTGGAAACGGGCAATGAAAAATCGATTAAACTTCTCATAAACTTCACAGCAGGTAAGCATTTGTGTTTCCATTTTTTTGTGTTCATCATTTTAGTAATAAGCAAGTGTACGGCATTAGAAATTTCCGACAAATTCACAGCTAGTTAAAAATGAATCTCACTTGGTATCACTATCTTAGCTTGAACGTTCATTGTTTTTACTTATTCGGGGCACAAACTGTATGGTTTGAAAAAGTGATATTCATTTATGATATATTCATATATATACAGCGTGACAGTGAAGTGAAATCGATCTCAAGAACAATATATGAACGTCCATGCTGTACTTACTGATTATATGATGTGAAAATGCACGAAAATGTCACACTCGGTTCAGTATATGTTCATCATATAAAGAATTGATTCAGAAGACAGTTCACCACAAAACACAATCGATGCTCTCTCACTCAACAATAACGAGTTTAGGATGACATGTTGTTCATACACGTTATTTTGCGATAAACATTTTTTCTGTCGAAAGATAAAAAGCTTCACTTACATTATGTTCCGATTGTAGACCAAAAAGATAAATATGAAAAGAATGTCAAGTGGTTTACGACTAGGTTGAACAAAGAAAAAGGTAAATTTATTGCTCATTACCATTTACAAGTTTAGCTGAGTATAATTGATAACTGAAATGTTGCATTTTGCATTAACTGTTTTAAAACCACGAAACCTGACTACTCAGTAGAAGGTCGCTGTTCGTCAGTGACGTACAGCAAGTTTAGTTGGAGTCATCGAGTGCATTGTCAAGTCACTAAAAATCAATTGTTTTCTGCATCTGAAATATGCTCGCTAATTGCAGTTGTTCTGAGTAGATCTACAAGAAATGCAACGTTGAATCAGGCGCGTGTCATTCATGTGAATGACAAACACAGCCGATCATCTTTGTACACTTTTAAAAAGAGAAACTCTTGCGCAACACTTAATATACTGTTCAATGCGTTTCTAAATGAACAAAGATCCACTCATATAAATGTGAATATTCGTAGGTTACAAGTTTTGATTAGGTTGAGAGTATCCGTGAGTTGGTTTTATGATTTTGCATGTACCTCTTCCAGAAAGTGCACTGACAGCGTTAACATTCAATATCAACGCATCTAAACACATTTTCACTTTCAGTATTATGTGTTATCTTTTGTTTTTTTTCTAGATCGAATAAATGGAATTCTCAAACATGGAAACGAAAGCATCGATTCATGTATGTGGAACAATCCGTTGTGTTATTTAATTACAATTTTCATTGTAGTTGCGGATTGTGCATGTCAAATGGCAAGAATTCGATACAGTCATTCACTACTAAGAGGTTAGTCTTTTGTTTCATAGTTATCAATACTGTTTTCATATTGAAAAAACTGTTTCAACACCGGCATTTTGAAATAAAAAGAATTTGAAATGCAGTTTCTCTACATACTTCTCGAAATCAAGTCAGGTGATTGAAGTTCTGAAACTACCACCATAATGTCTACAAATGAAACTGCCAACTGTATTCGTATTGTCGCAAATGTAACTTGAACGATAAGTGTTGTTAGGAAGTGATGCTAGGATTGTCGTGTGAAATGTGTTCCATGTGGAATCCATCACTTTTCATTCAATTACACTGGTTCTCTTCTTTGGTTTTTAATAATTCTTCTAGATCTTAAGAATACGCTACAGAAACACAAAACAACATTCAAAGGTAGGTATCAATGTTCCGTTAGACAAACTGCATAAATTATTTATATCTATGGTTGATCAGAACTGATCAATTGACAAGATATCTTCTGTTGATCTACACAACTTCACGAAACGATATATAATAAAATGAAGTGATTCTATGCTCTATAAGATAAACACAATGTTTCATGTCATATTTATCCGATTTTTATCCACTCTAATTCCCATTCTACATAGAATACAATTTAAACAAATTTGAAAAACTTTTAAAATGTTTCTACGAAAAGGATCAAATTTACAGAGGTAAGATTTGTGAATCAACTAAGTACACTTATAGTTTCGTTGTCTGATTTCACTGACTTCAAGAAAAAATTTATCATTTTTCTCCTAAACAAAAACAGCGAAATGAACATGGTTTTCAAAGCAATCTTATTCTCAATACACAGATAGTGCTAGGAGTCACTGTACAAATAATGTAATGACAGTTTAGAAAACTGATTCCTGGAGAATTTGTTATGATAGATCATTGTCCATTATTGCATATATATATTTGTGACTCGCAGTACTGACAATTGGGACGCCACAGCGCATTCCTACGATAGCACATTATGGATGAAATCAAGGTATACTGTAGTTAACCACGTCAACTAATCAACCACATTTCACAAGAATAACAGTGCGAAATAAACACTTACGGCAGGTGAAAAGAAGTGAATTGTTACAATGGATGACCTCTTGGAATAATAATTTCATTTTCACTGAGTGGGAAGATAACACCTTAAATAATATTGTAGCATCCAGATCCTATCGCTTCGACCGTATTTTCATACTTATACAGACATGAATACTACTTACAATGTGGATGAATGCGAGTCACCTGGAAGTAACAATCTGACAGGTAATTTTCAATAAAACATTCGTCTGAACATGAATGACTATGTTCACCTAATATTGATAATTCGATAACACCTCTTTATATAAAATTATTGTATCAGTGACGATATTTGTATCAGTCTGAATATTCGACTTTCTATTGAATACAACAAATAATAACTAAATAAGGAGACATGTAAAACTAAATGAAACTGATGTCCATGTAGACTTCGACTCCGAATACAAATTAATTTTGAATAACCGAATTGCACTGCGCTGATTATAATAAAGAATACTGTTAGTGTTAAGCAATTGTCAGTAGTCCATAATATACATATATATATATATATATATGCTTCCAAAGAGTAATGAAATCCCATTTCATTCAATCAATTTCATCGTTTCATGTAATACTTCATTTGGATCTACCAAACTGATTCACAAGAATCGCCTTAGGGTGAACATTATAATCACATTGTTTGACGTCGTACTCATTCAATTTTCTTTTCACCTCCTTCACTCTGCATGGAATACAATGCTAACAAATTTGAAGCACTGTTAGTTTGTGAACAACAGCTGGAGCAGTTACAAACAGGTGAGATTTTCCGAAAAAAATGATCAAAATTTATATATTCATCGTTTTATCTGTCTGACTTCATAAAAAGAAATATATTTCGACTCAATGAAATACAGTGATATGGACATGGTATTTCATAGAAATCCTATCCTCGTTTCATCGTACTTGAAACCACATTGTATAAAATGTACTGAGAATTTGTATTAGGATATTCATCCATTGTCGTAAAATAATTGGTTGTAAATGACAGGTCGATTCCCAATGGTCGTCCTAACTGTCAATGTCACAAATTTCAATGATGTTTCATATTCGACCTGACTGTATAAAAACGCATTATACCGGATCCTTTACGTCTTCTGAACACCGACGTCCTACTTTCTGGATGGTTATAGAATACATGTTCTACTTCATATCAAGTCATCTTCTTTTACTCAGTGAGGGTTTTGTGACTGTCGTTTCGTTGGATCGTCGTTTACCTACTAAGTAGAGCTTGTTCAAGTATTTCAAACGACTTTGGTCAATGAGGGTTTTCAGAGGTTCGGATTAGAGTAGCCTGTTGTGTCGCTGGATTGTCGATCCCCTCTTTCGTTTACTTACTAAGTAAAACTTGTAATAGTTCAAGTACTTCGAACGACTTTGGTCACGTGCTTGCGTAACAATTCGTTGACCAGAATATTGAAAACAATTGTCACGATGTACAACTATCTATTACTACTTAAATTTAATTGTGTTGAATACAACTGACACTGAGCATATCAAAGTCACTGCCAGCCAATACACATTGTGAGATATATAAATGATAACCTCTGGTTCAATACGTTTACTTTATATTCACACATTTACAGCCATCAAAACTACCTACCATTGGAGAAACTGCAATGCGCCGAAGGCTATGGATGCCACGGGTAATTTTAAAACAACTTTTGTTTTAACGTGAATGATATTTGCTTAATTATTGCTTACATTTTTCAAATAACTCCTTATGATACTTACTGTTATACTGACGATATTTGTAGCAGTCAGTAGAGTCCACCTATCATTGGTTTCAACGAATAATACGATATTCATAAGTCTAATGAAAACAAATGAAACTCTTGAATATCTCGATTCGTAAACGTATTGAATTAGCATAAACGAAGTGCACTGCGATGATCTCAACAAACAATACTGCTGATGTTATGCGTACATTGATATTTTGGTTATCGGTTCGTAATACAGGTCTTCAGAAAGACTTATAGACTTTCTGTTCATTGAATAAATTCTATTCCGCATAAAATGTGAAGTGATCTTTAAGACTGACAAAATTTATACGTGGTTCTTTTCCTCTTTCAGAGTTAGAGCGTTTTTACAATAACTTTGTTCGTCGGAAATATCTGGATGAAACGACTTACAATGATTATTTCTGTAAGTCACATGTGAATGCTAACAAATACAGTACCAATAATTCAAACCTTATTCTCGTTCACATATTTCCAAATGTTTTGATATACTACATCCTTAACAGATCAGAATGACGATTTCACCTTGATAACTGACTGACGCAAACTAAAATACTCGAATAAATGCCATATTTTAGTCGAATCTAACGACTTAGGCTTATTTCTCATTTATATATGAACGTACTGTAATTCAATGTTTTCTTTATCTACATACAGTTGATTATCAGATACTTTCAGAAATTGCCAGACAAATGAATGAAAGAAAGTCAACAAGTTAATTAAAGTTTCATTTTGTTCGGCGGTGTATATCACGTAAACTAACAGATAATGAATTTTCATACACATTTTGAAAGTTAGACATGTTGTTGATGATTGATGGCAATTTCCCGTATTACACGAGTTCTCACTGAATTCATTTTGTTTACTTTCAGATAATTCATGAGTGGAATGAAATGAAACTTCAGCAGAACTGTTGTTCTCACATTCTACATTTTGATTTCATTTATTAATGATTATATTTATGTATCAGTTGTTAATAATAAACAAAGTTCAATTTTTAATCATTCAATATTGAATGTTTGCAAATTCTGTCCTGTATATCATGATACATCGGGTTTAGAATAAAATTTATTAGTACACTTATAAGGAATACTGCGATAAGAAGTATGTGGATGAGTGATGGCACTTATTCACTGCATATCATGTGTGCGCTTCGATTTCTACTTCGGATTTCTTCAAACTCTCATGAAATACTTATTTGATGTTATATTAGGTAAGGTGTTCGCAAGACTTGTACAATCATACGTTGACAATACATTTGAATGAGTAGTTCAAAATGTGACATTTCTGATGTTACTGTATGAGACTATGTTACAGTAACTGCCCAGATACTTTGATGCGCGCAGTTGAAATGGCTAATTCTTTCTGTTCCATAGTTCATGCTCATAATCAGCAAGTGAAGGGGCCACTGCTATCTCCAATGGCTATACAATTTATTTTGACTGAAGATAATCACAGTTAATTAAGTTTACTCTGAATTTCGTTCGTTTACCTTCGACCACACAAAATCGGCTTGAAAGTCCCAACGGACGACCCCTTAATCACAAGGCATTGAACCCGTTAAACAGGCAACCAAGGCAGTCAATACCTCAGTACCTGTTAGGAATACGGAACAGTTGATGAATGTGTAGCAAAAGTATGGCAACAACTCAATTCATAATCGGGTATCACTAGGCGACAGAGAAAATAGACGTAACTCAATCATTTTATCGAATGTTTCAATATCAAGGGGGAAGATTACAAGAAGGCAGAGCCTCCTTTGACAGAGAACAATGGGATAAGTACTGTATAATACTTGGAATGTGCCGCCTTTTCAAAAGTGAGAGCGTTTGTAAACGAAAACACACTCCAATGTGGACAAAAAGAGCCTTATTTTTCCTACACTAAGGCGAAATACGCACGCATGAGAGAGAACCTTCTACATGCCCTGTGACCACGGGGCTGGTGGAGGCTGACGGTAGATGATCACTTGCAAACAGTGGCATACGTCATACAGAACGCCGTCTTAGGCAATGTATCTCAGTCACACCAAACACGCGGAAATAGAACAATATGGGTTAGGCACAACGCTGAACGCTTGTCACATGTGAAGGGGAGAGACTGGCACGAACGTCAGGACTCTGAGAAGGATTCCAATCGTAGTTCTTACTTGGTGTTTAGAAACAGACACGAGACTAAAGTTCGAAGTGATAGGAGACACTTTCAGATAAAGCTAGCTGTCCAAATACAGACAAACGCTAAGAATCCTTTTTAAGGTTCATAACAAAAAGAAAACCTACGAATCAGTGTACATGATTTCTCAGATGTCGGAACAAAGACGACCTCATCAACCTAGAGATGGCTGAGGTCTACCATGCAAACTTCACCGATCACTTTAATCAGGCATCTAAATGTTCAAGTTATCACACGAACCCAGTAACAGCTGACGGCAAAGGGATAGCTCGTATTATTCCTAACGTAGTACAGAGGAAATTGAAATCCTTACACCCAGTACCCGCACAAACTCCCAGCTGAATGTACAAAAGCTACACTGTCTACAATCTCCAAAGAAGGAGATAAGAAGGACCCGGTCTGTTAGAGATCATTTGCATTACTTCCAATATTATCAAATTTTATGGAACGTCTGGTGAACGAACAGATGATGAAGTACATAAGTAAGAAAAAAATACACAGAGTGTGATCTCGATTTGATAACAACTGGAAGCCTCCACACCGGCTCAAACTATAAAGGAGAGATAGCCAAGGCAAATGCATCTGTTTACTTATGCGAAGACAACTTGCTGCATTCATCCCTGAATTATTCCCGAACGCTGTTTAAGACATGAGCATGCCAACATCTTGAGGTTCACAACGTCATCGCACTCCTTTTTCGAAAAAGAGAAATTAATATCTCGGAACTAGTGCAGAGACAGGCAGCGAATCGGTTGATGCATTTAAAATATAAAACCAACAAAAACAGACTCTGGAATTTGTGATTATTCCCCCTTAATTACAGGAGAACCAGAGGTAATCTGATTATGGTGTATACGCTCCATCCTTCTTCCATTCCTGCCGTTGCTTCCTTTACTTCCTGTTGCTACTCCATTTACTTCTTGCTTTTGCTCCATTTGCTTTCCGTTTTCCTCTTCTGACCGTGAGACTTCTTTCACGTCCCTTCTCATACTACTCACATCGTTCGTATAAGTAGCACACACCACATACGTAGTGACTAATATGAAGCGGTTGTATAACGTTATCAAGGTTCAAAGAGAAATGCAGTGATATGAAGCAGGCTATGAAGGTTAATGAGTTTAAATTTTGTCGGACGATTCGTGATCAATAAATCACAAGAACAAAATGTTTCTAGTTCTAGCAATTTAAAGTTTGTTAGAAAATGTTTCGGCACATGCTTATTTATCAGGCAACAGCTACCATGAAAATTCAAACAAATCAGTGAACTTTTCTACCTACATTATTGGACAACAGTGCATCTCCTACGTCAGAACTAGTAATAAACTGCTGTCTATAATTTTCTAAATAATCATCAGATTTCTTACTAAACCTGACGAAAAGTGAGTAATGATGGGATTTTCCAGCCGTTGTCCTTTAAACTATTGCAAGTTTGACCATTGGTATAATTTTTGGCTGTTAGATCTCCTGATTTGGTTTTTTTTCCCATAAATTTGCATTTCCTTTGCATTTACTTTTTATCACTCCTTCAAGACGAATTTGTGTTTATTTCCGCTTTACTTTGCTTCCTTGTGACAAATTTGACCGGCGAATTTCGCTTATATGAAGTCTCATTTGCATTCATTTAGCAAATTTTTGCCTCAAGTAAACACACCAACTTTCAATGTGTTCAGTCGAACGTACAGCAACAATGAAGAAAACTGATGATTGAAAGATATGTAATGCAAATGTATAGGTCTTAGTCGAAATCCCATACTTCGTCCCACATTGCTATGAGCGAGAGTTAGCGTGTCTATCTGTTTTCGTTATTGTGGATCAAAGCTTGGGAACATTTATGATAAAATCAGTAAAATAAAAAGCCTTGATATGAATGAATTTTCCATTCGTGTATCAATCTCTTTGGGAGTAATTCAGTCAAGTACATTCTATTCGGTCCTTCCTTTCATTAACCTCATGCATTAGTTAGTCTGATCTTTCGACCTTTCACCTGTCAAGCGAGCTAACGCAATAGCGCCGTAGATCTTGCCTAATCTTGCCATTATTCGGTTTTCTCTTGCCGACAACGCAATCTTCCCATTTTTGTCATGGGTTTTGTGGTTTAAACTTGTAGCTTGTGGTTAGAGTTGAGATTCTGAGTAACGTTGTCTGGACAACTCCGTTAACGTTGTGCAAATACTGCTGCACTGAAGAAATCTAACTTAATTTAATTCATATCGTAGTTCATTCGTTCACTGGTTGTCGAGTAGCAATTATAAAACATCGGAATCATGAATCACCAGACACCTGGAAGCACTGGAATGCCGTTTGCTTGCTATTATGGGACCTATCATCACAGATTTTCCACGATCCCTGCTCACTATAATCGAATAAATATTTTTCTTTCGTGCGCAAATATCTGTTAGAGTTATTCACACAGATACATTCTATTTTGACATTATTTTACTGGCCTAATGCACTAGTTAATCAGATTCTCCGCCTACATCTCTGTCAAAAACCTAAGGCATTAACACCATCGATTTATTTTTTCACGCTATCACTTGTGCGACTCAGTCTGTCGGTTTATGTCGTAGTTGCTGTGATTGAATTTCGTAGCTTCTAGTTAGAGTACAGATTACAAGCCATTCGAAGTAATGTGGTCTAGGCAGTTCTGTTAATGTAATGCCAATTCTGTTAACCTGATGAACTGAACTTCTGTTCACTCATATCAATGTTCCTTCATTTTCGTTTAGCAACTGTTAACGTTAGCATCATGAATCAGTCATTATGAGACTACTATGAGAAATCTTCAAGCACTGGAATTCCGTATCGTCAAAACACGGAACTCATCGAAAATGGATATTCACGACCGGTGCACGTCATAATCGAGTCCAGGACACTTGATCTCGCGTGCGAGCGTTGAACTCCTAGACCACCAAGCCGGTATGCAACGGTGAAAATGTATATATGTGGAAATATCATCTACAACACTTTTACTTGGTGTGAAAAAAAATTCTAGTAGACTTAGCGTAGTTCCAGAAACTAATTTAGCACGGCTGAACAAAAGATCTTGTTTAATTTTCGATCTTAAACTCAACATGACTAATGGGAGCTTTCTGACCCAATCATCATTGCTGATAACAGCTGTAGCAGGTGCTTCAAGTTTTCGGTGTAGTCGCTCTACCATAAGGTTCTCCATCGGACGGTAGGATATTGTGCTCATACCTTTAATTCCAAAGTCTGTTTACACTGTGAAAATGGTACCCTCCATCATGTATGAGAAATGTTTATTTGCCAAGTAAGTCGCAGACAGATCTCTGCCGAACGTGCTTTACCTCGAATGAGTTGCATTATATCTCTTTCAAACAAATGGAGGTGGTCCTCATGCGCCGTTCACGAACTCCTGCAGTACGACTCCCATTGCTATGCTCAATGCATCGGTCATGACGGCTAGCGGTACTTCGCTCTTTCGCCTTACTAACATGGTCTTCTTATTTAGATGCAGCTGCGCCATAGCAATCCATTTTTGCCATGTCATACATGATCTCAAAACATCGTTTATTATCGTCTCTCACACTCCAGCCAGGTAGTCTATATCTACCGACGTGACTCAGTCCACTTGTCATTGACTTCATGGATTCGTGCCAAGTTTTGGCTTTACTGCCATTGGCTTTCTTCCAACCTACTCCCACACCAGCCATCATCGCTCACCGGGAGAGTAGGTGGTTGAGCATTCGTAATACATGTCCCAACCCACCCCCCAAATAATGAAATTTCAATACTTCATCGGTTGATTTGCCATCCCTACATAGTAATCATTTCCAAACCATAGCATAGTCTACTCAGTTTTTCCAGGACACACGAGCACTGCTTCGAAGACATCTATAATCGAATACTAAAACCTTACGATTATCCTCGAAACTTACTGGCCGTGTTTCTTATCCATACAGTAGGATGCTGCGCAGTAGACTCCTCCTTTGACTAGTAAACGGATATCTCGCCTACGGCATAAGTGACGCCGCAGGTTGTCCTTCAGAATCCATGCTGACTTTTCGTCAGTCACCAGGCTCCTAAGATAAGTAAAGCGGTCGACACTCTCAACTACTTCGCTCCCTTTCACTAGTTCTGGTGCTGACTATACAGCACAACATGCGCCAATCAAATCTCATTGGGTGGAAAAGCTTTGGCAGATGTAGAAATCTTATCATATCTGGTTAGCATCTGCTGCAAACCTGACAGTGCCACTCCATAAAGCAAGGGCAGCATTTCTATATTTGAAGAACATCCTGAACTCCAAACAACTATAAAAGAACACCAAAGTTGTCATTTCCAAAAGAAATGTTAATACAGTTCTGCTGTATGTAGCAGAATTCTGAAGAACTACTTATGTCATCGTCCATTAGACACAAGTGTTAATCAACATTTGCCTACATAAAATACTTTTGATTAATGATCAACGATATTGTGATACGATGAGCTATTCTAATCCGATTGTCCATGGGCGCATCTCATCTAGATCAAGAAGTCTTGAAAAAGCGTGGACAATGAATTCTATAGGCACCCAAAAAATGCGAAATTCTTTTTTCATACAATGATAGCAACGGTCTTGAGAGAGCCACGAAATAGCGCAATTAAATAATCCATCAACCAATGACAGTTAAAGACTTTCCGAGGGGGAGAGATGTAAGCTGAAGATTAACTAGGCGTCTTTGGTGCTTCAACATCAAAGAAATTCAAAATTTTGGAGATAAATTACAAGATTAGAAAATTTTCCAAGCGACCTCCGGTGATTTAACGTCCATAATACAACCTCGTGTGGAGGAGAACAAAACAGATTCAAGAACATTAAGAACTTTAGAAGAAGAGCTAAAGTTGGATAGAATACACACTGAGGATAGCAGACATCTGCTTCACAAGTCAAGCTCTCAATCGCAGTCCTCATTTTCAACGAAAAAGAGGAAGGTCAATAAACACATCACGCAGAGAAATGGAGACATGCGTGAGAAGAATGAACAAGAATTGAACAGAACTAGAAAGGTAGGCCGAGCACAGATTAAGTTAGAGAACGGTGATCATCAGCCTCCGCTCAATTATGGGGAACAGGCGAACTTAAATATATAAGTAAGCCATACTACCTAAAAGTACTTCTTCCGCGTTCAAACTAGTATGAAGTAGGGCCTTTAATCTTGGGATTAGAAAGTGGGATATAACAATCCCCATTATGAACAAAAAGCGAATTCGCCATCATTTCATCAAATGTTCGACACTTCGTCTGAGCTGTGTTTACGCTTCATGAATTGCTGCTGATAGTTTTCATCAAAATTAGAAGGCTTGACATGGATAAACTTTCTATTTGTGTGGTAATCTCATTCGGAGTTATTTAGTCAGATTCATTCTATTTGAAACTTCATTCCATTAACTTGATGCATTAGTGAGTCTGATCTTTCGCTTTTTCATCTATCAAGCGAGCTAATGAAATAACACCGTAGATCTTGCTTAATCTTGACCACTATTAGAAACCTGGAAGCACTGGACAGCCGTTTGCGTCCTTACATGGCACTCATCATCACTGTTCATCCAAGATCTCTGCTAGTGATAATCGAACCCAGGGACTTCGGTTGAGCGCGTGACCACTTCTTGATCTCTAGTCCTTCGAACCAACATTCAGATATAACTCATGGTTCAAAAGTTTGCAAAGATTTAAATACTAATCACTAACTATGAATAACTGTTTGTTCGTAGCTACACTGCTTTCTTACTGGTTCCAATTATTTTCATATGAGATGAAACTCACATTTATGTTCAGTATCTATCTTTTTCTTCTTCTGATTACGCCTGTATCCACCGATGAAAAATAGGCCACGGACAATCCTGGTTTCCGTTTTCTCAACCGGCTTGTTTTCTATGAGATCTTATCGCATACTCAGTCCCCAAAACTTATCCTGTTGCACAATTTCCTAAATTGTACTTTAATCATAACTAACAGTGATAACCTGGAATCCCTGCATAGACATTTAGTATTAGTTTAATATTAATCAAGAGTAATGTTCATTTCCCGATCACTTCCAACAACCTAACATCAAGTATTATAGCACGGAAATATCTAGTCACGTAGAAAAGTGACTGCATTGCAACCAATTTTGTAGGATTCATTCAGCTCTAAGAAACATATAGTAAGAACAGTGCTGCTCAATTGCTGGAATGTAAGTACAAACAAATGTTTTGATATCTTCATATTACGGTCGGACGGAATGCTACAGTATTTTTACAATGAGACGGAGGATCCGATATTTGACTGGTGGATTTAGAGTCGCAGAAGGGCAATAATTAGAAGTCCTATGCACGGACGAAACCGTAGTTCGCTGCTTTCGGGTTTGAAACAGTGGTCTAGCTAATATCGGTTCTTAGTTTAAACTTTACATTTGACAACGCCTTTCGACATTATTATGGTTTATTTATCAAACTACTCAGAAGTAGTTTATTAAAGATGATTAATAATGTTATTAAACATGAATAGGTATTCGATCATAGGTGTTTCCGAAGCATTGTTCGTGTTTCATGGGACAATCGAGTCAGCCATGCTGTCGTTAGAAAACCAGTACTAGAAAATCAATAAGTAAGTTATTAAAACTTCATTATTTGAGGTTGCTGGGACATGTGTTACCAATACCCAACCACCGACTGCCTCCCCGAGTTATGTTTATTGGTTAAGGAGTAGGTTGGAAGAAAGCTGGGGACAGCCGAACTAAAACATGACACAAATCCATGAAGTCACTGACAAGTGGACTGAGTCATGTTGGCAGGCTACCTGGTTGGTGTCTGCGAGACGAAAGTCACCGATGTTTAGAGAAGTTGAACGACTTCGCTTAAAATCGTTTGCAATGGCTCAGGTGCATCCACTGGTTGTGTTCTATGAAATTCCAATCGTATGAATTTGTCATCATCTCTATCTTTTTTCTTTCTAAAGTAACCTTACTGAATTATACCTCTAAAATAATATCTTGGAACCCCAATCTTCTCCATTACCTCTAATACAACTACCATCTGCACCACTATGGGGTTTGAACTGACAGTCGCATCTCTGTGCTAGTGTGGTATGGCAGCCTAGAATTATGTACGTACGTAAGAGGTTTAGGGTTTTAAATAACTTATTTGTAGGATCCGTGACAGTAGTGATCTTAAACATACCGTGCAGCACTACGTCGTAAGTATAGGCCTACCTGCTAAAGCAAGATGACGAAGGTTTAACCCAAAAAGTTTAAAAACACCGAAACACGAATTCAATAAATTGATGAAATATGGTATTACAAGGCCATCTAGTGGTCCTTACCATTATGGGATTTGAATTGACAGTTGCATCTCTGTGCTAATGTTGTATGGCAACCTAAAATAATTTAATAACGTTCGAAGTTCTACATTGTAACTCATTAAATATAAATCCTGATAATCCTAACCTTATTAAAGTAGCAACAATTTACTTTTTAGTTCCATTTAACAATAATACTTTCTGCTCAGATACCTGCTAAACTTACCATCGTAAAGTAAATTTGTTGTAAAAGCGTCGTTTTCACATTCCTGTCAATGATGTTATTCCATGGAACTTGGACTATGAAGCTAATTCATTGTGGTCGTACTCATAGCTAAGTTGAAATAATTTTGACGTACCGGAGAATGGTGATCAAACTTTATCACCACGATGATATATTTCCCTATATACTGTGTTAAGTATTTCGGATAGCGTAAAATGTAGTGAAATGAAAACATCGTCTAGTGGATGAAATCGAATCCGTCACGGAAAACTGTGTAACTGAAATATGAACCATCTTCAAATCATTCAAATGGTTTACATCGGTTTTTCATCACCCATTAAATGTCTTACCGATCTCCTTGAATAAACGTGATGTCAATCGAAATTTCATTTTTTTCGTCCTACATAAATATGACTAATCAATCATGTTTGTAATGGTTATTCCTTATTTCGCATAAAGATTTTTTTCAACTCTAATTCAAATACGCACCCATCTTTTCGCAATTAGGGTTATGGACCGAGACCTTTGAATCCTGAGAGATGCAGGAGTCGTGAATGAGTACTGCTGGTGAGTCCCCTACTAGGATGTTGGGGATGTTATATCCCCAAAATTCGCTTGATAATGCCGTATTTTGGTTTTCACGTTTTGCCAGCATGGGCTGATCAGATGACCTTGAGATTTCAATTCCCACCAGGAAAATCCATGGCTGTCATTGGCTGCTGTGTATTTTAGTATGCTATTTTCTTAACTGTCTCAAGGACGTTCTTATGTTGTATAAATAAACGAGAGTTGTATGCTTGATTGTACTGTGATTGCTGGGTGTTTGTAGAATATACTTTCTACGCTTACAAAGCCTTCTAATTCGATTTTGGGTATTCAAGGTAGCCTCCCTGGAAGCTAGTAAAAGTTTCGTTCGCGTTTATCGACTAAGGTAACTCGTAATAGCCTCAAGCATACTAAGTGACGAACTTATCAGTGGCGACGGTGCTTTTGGAAATATGGATCCGGCCAAACTTGAATTATTACTTGAGCAGCAGCTGAAACTGATGCAGATGTTGACAGACATGAATATTTCCCCTTCCACACAGCCCAGCTCATCTAATGCAACCACAGCTCCATCGGTCGACGGCATCGCAGATAACATAGCTGAATTTCATTATGATCCTGATGCGAAGGTCACTTTTGACATGTGGTTCCGGCGTTATGAAGATTTATTTAGATTTGATTTCGCCAACCAAGATGATGCTTGGAAGGTTCGGCTGCTACTTCGAAAGTTGGGCGCAAGTGAGCTGGATAAGTAATGTAATTTGATCCTGCCTTTGAACCCACGAGATTGTTCGTTTTCTGAGACTGTTCAGACTTTACGCCAACACTTTGGAGACAACTCGTCACTATTTAATACTCGTTATCGATGTTTGAAGCTTATTATGAACGAAGATGATGATTTTCTTACGCACATGGGCATCGTCAACCGTGAATGCGAACGCTTTCGGTTGAGGTCTTTGTCGGAAGATCAGTTCAAAGCCCTTATACTCATCTGCAGCCTCCAGTCCAGTAAGTTCAGTGACATTAGAACAAGGCTTCTAAGTCGTTTGGAGCAAGATCCGAAGCTTACGCTTCATGAAATGGCTCATGAGTACCAACGTCTCACTAACCTGCAGTGAGACTCAACAATTGTGCAGAGTGGTAGTTCAAGCCGATCTGAAGTTCACTTGGTACAGCAGCCACCTAATCATAATAAGTCTGCCCATGCTACACCCAGTTCATCCCGCTCCAACTCTGTCCAAAAATCTGAAATGAATCCACCTTCTGCTTGCTGGCACTGCGGTTCATGGCACTATGTACGGAACTGCCCATTTAGGCAGCATAGATGCAGAAAGTGTAAAGTCATCGGTCATAAAGATGGCGTTTGCCTACAGAAAAAGCCAAAGCGATCCAGAAGTGCTAAGAAGCCTGTTCCTAGATCCAGTACCAATGCATTGAGCCTAATATCTTCCTGCCAAAGCTCATCACCAGGTGAGAGGAAATTTATTACTCTTAATATTAACGGTTATTTGTGAAGAATGCAAATAGATACTGCATCTGATGTCACTATCCTCTCACGCAAAAATTGGACCAAATTGGACAGCCCAAGCCGGCAGCACACAACACAAAAGCCTCGTACAGCATGTGGTAATTATCTTCGTCTGTTAGGACAATTGGACAAATTGGCTGATGTCCCGCTAAATACCATATGCCACCTGGTATCACAACCACATGACCCAGAAGCGTATACGAAGAAGCTGATGACAGAGTTTTCAACCATTTTTGAACCTGGATTGGGTCGGTGCACTGCTATGAAAGCAACACTTCGGTTGAAACCTGGGTCTAAGACTGCTTTTTGTCCAAAGAGACCTGTACCTTATGCAACATTAGCAACAGTAGATGAAGAGCTGGATCGCCTTCAACGACAAGGAGTTATTACTCCCGTTTCTTACTCTAGTTGGGCACACCTATAGTCGTTATCAAGAAGGCCAACAGCACGATACGTATATGTGCTGACTTCTCTACAGGTCTCAACGCAGCTCTAGAACAGCATCATTATCCTCTGCCAGTCCCAGCAGATCTGTTCACTATGCTGAATGGGGGAAAGTTCTTCGCAAAGCTTGACCTAGCTGATGCTTATTTGCAAGTGGAAGTCGATGAAGCATCTAAAGAGCTGCTCACTATCAATACTCATCGTGGTTTGTTCCAGTATAACCATCTACCTTTTGGAGTTAAGACTGCCCCATCTATCTTCCAACAACTAATGGAAACTATCCTGTCAGATATCTCAGGGGTTGCAGCTTATCTCGATGATGTCTTGATTGTTGCGAAGACGTTAGAACAGCTACGGGAACGCACGACATTGGTACTACAACGCATCAGTGACAATGGTTTCCGGTTACGCCCAGAAAAATGCCAGTTTCTATTGCAGTCGGTAAAGTATTTGGGATTCATCTTTGATGCCGACGGTCGCAGACCGGATCCTGAAAACATCCGAGCTATCAAACTGATGCCCACTCCCACTAATGTTTCCGAATTACGATCTTTTCTCGGTTTAATCAGTTATTATTCAGCTTTTGTTCCCTCGATGCATGATATTCGCGCTCCATTGAATTGTCTACTGCAAAAGCATAGCACATGGAACTAGACTAAAGAGTGTGACGCGGCTTTTGGTAAACTCAAGTCTATAATTAGCTCGAAATTGTTATTAACACACTACGATCCATCCATGCCGATCATCGTAGCAGCAGACGCTTCAGCATATGGCCTAGGTGCTGTTATTTCACATCAATTTCCAGACGCGTCAGAAAAAGCCGTTATGCATGCATCCCGTACACTGACCCCAGCAGAAAAGAAGTATAGCCAGATAGAGAAAGAAGCTCTTGCTCTTGTGTTTGCTGTTCGCCGTTTCCATAAGTTTCTGTACGGTCGGAGATTCACGCTCCTCACAGATCACAAGCCTCTGTTAGCAATATTTGGTTCAAAGTCTGGCATTCCAGCCCATTCTACAAATCGTCTTCAGCGATGGGCCTTGGTACTTTTGGGGTATGATTTCGAAATCCGATATCGACGTACTCTACAATTCGGTCAAGCAGACGCTTTGTCACGACTCATTAATGATCAAGTGGCGGCTGAGGAAAACATGGTGATCGCATCTCTGTCAGTAGTAGACCATGCAGAATGTTATCTGACAACCGCAGTTCGCGCATTACCGGTGTCTGCAACAGACATACCAAATGCTTCTGGAAACGACCCCATCATCAAGATGACGATGAAATATGTCACTAACGGTTGACCGTCGAAAAAGTTTGAAGGTGACATGAAGCAACTGTATCAGCGGCGGGAGTCACTATGCATCGTGAACGATTGTCTGATGTTTGGTGAAAGAGTAGTGGTGCCAGAATCCCTTCGTGCAAAAGTGCTGAGACAGTTCCATCTTGGTCATCCTGGGATTAAACGAATGAAGTCCATAGCCAGGATTTATGCATACTGGCCTCACATGGGTCAACATGTCACAGCGTTGGTTGAAAAATGCATGAGGTGTCAGCAGGCGGCAAAGATGAATGCCAAAATTCCACCGGTTTCATGGCCCAAACCTGGGCATCCTTGGTCCAGGATACATGTCGACTTCGCTGGCCCAATAAGTGGAACTATGTATTTAATTGTCGTCGACGCCTTTTCTAAATGGCCGGAAATCAGCCCCGTTATGCCGCCCACTACAACTAAGACTATACAGCTCCTTTTCGAAATTTTCTCACGAAACGGCATACCAGATGTGATCGTATCCGACAATGGCTCTCAATTCACCTCTTCCCAATTCCAGAATTTCTGTCAACGGCTAGCCATTAAACACTTACGCTCGCCACCATACCACCCGCAATCGAATGGGCAGGCGGAAAGGTTTGTGGATACGTTTAAAAGAGCACTGCTTAAGTCAAAAGGGGAGGGGACGCCAGCCGAAGCGTTACAAAATTTCTTGTACGTCTATCGGACAACACCAAATGAATTGTTACCGGAGCAAAAGTCCCTAGCTGAAATCCTGATGGGAAGAAGATTGAAAACGAGCCACAGCCTGATGCATCCGACTAATGCACCCTCATCAGTAAAGACAAAGCAGCAAAGACAATCCGCTTACGAGGTGGGATGCCCTGTGTTTGCCCGCGACTACAGAACGAACCATGGTCCTTGGGTAGAAGCGAGAGTGGTCAGAAGGGTTGGTCGAGTCATGTACGAAGTGGAGGTGGGAGATGATAAATGGTCACTTCATGGGAATCAGATACGCAGACGGCTAGCCCCAGATCGCCCATCAAGAGCAGAAAGCCTTCCCCTTGACATCTTGCTTGATACCTTCAACCTACCGAGAGCCCCGCCACGAGAAGAAACTCAGCAGCAAGCTGTTCTTCGTTCTCGAAGGTATCCCCTCAGACAGCGGCGAACAATAGTCAAGATGCAAGTCGACCCCAGGAGAACACGCTATTAAAAAGGGGAGGAGTGTTGGGGATGTTAGATCCCCAAAATTCGCTTGATAATGCCGTATTTTGGTTTTCACGTTTTGCCAGCATGGGCTGATCAGATGACCTTGAGATTTCAATTCCCACCAGGAAAATCCATGGCTGTCATTGGCTGCAGTGTATTTTAGTATGCTATTTTCTTAACTGTCTCAAGGACGTTCTTATGTTGTATAAATAAACGAGAGTTGTATGCTTGATTGTACTGTGATTGCTGGGTGTTTGTAGAATATACTTTCTACGCTTACAAAGCCTTCTATTTCGACTTGGGTATTCAAGGTAGCCTCCCTGGAAGCTGGTAAAAGTCTCGTTCGCGTTTATCGACTAAGGCAAACTCGTAATAGCCTCAAGCATACTAAGTGACGAACTTATCATAGGACGAAACTCAATGGTGGTCTTATAATCATTGATTGATAATTTCAAATGTGTAAAAGACAATTCCATGTACTATGTATTTTCCATGAAATTATAACTGAAAGTAAACACACCCATTTCACTGGTATACTGCTTAAAATACTAGAAGCTTCTTTCATATAAAATAATTTCTTAACTAATTTACACCATAAAACAGAGTAACATATTTGTTACATTAATGAAATGTTTATATATTGGTAAATGATAGGAAAGCACTGTGATTGTTTGACTTAAATAACCAGTGAATAATTTGTGGTATTTGGATAAACAGTTTCTGTATAATTTTCAGCTGGAATTATGGCGAATAGTGTTCTTACACATTTGAAATCATCAAACAATCATTGTTAGACCAACATTGGTAACCTGGAAGCACTGGACGGCCGTTTCGTCCTGGTATGGGACTCATCAGCAGTGCGCATCCACGACTCCTCCAACTCGGAGGATCCGAACTCGGGTCCTTAGGTGTTGTGCGCGAACGCTTAACCATTGGACCACTGGCCGGCGTCCAACGGTGTTAATTTCTAATTCTGATCAATCAACAGATTGTGCGGGACCCCACCCACTTGTCTTTGGTAGTAACTGCCTATTTTTATATTGTTTTTCAATGTACACAGGTAATTTAAGCCTACCACGTTTTCAGAAGCCAATCGAATAAAGGTCGACAGAAATACATAGATAAATGCATGTATTCCCTATTACGTACTTACTCCATTCAAACCTCTTGGACCAGGAAACGCCGATAACCTACCCACAACTTTCCTAGTTCTAGTTTATCTTTAGTCAATTTTATTCGTTTGATGTTTGAGTACATCTAAACGTGTTCTTAGCCAATTCTTTCCATCTTTTACTTGAGGATACCAAATTAACACCTGCTGTCTGATGATCTTGATAATGTGTGACTTATTATTTACCAGAAACTTTTACCAGTTTCCTTTTCGAAGTCATGCCTAATAGTTCTCTACGTTTCATCTCCATGCAGTAAAACGTTCATATATGAAATTCTTACCTTGGTGTCGGCTAACAGCTGCTTTTAGTTCCACATATTCTTCAACTTTGGGGGATGCTGTGCTTTCCTTGCCAATGCGTGTCTTCATATCTTGTGAACGGTACTATTAGGAAGGTACAGGTTTCCACACCTTCCTAAGCTACACCATCAAGTGCGTACTGACTGGTTCTCTCATTGATGTTT
>CALYCR020001271.1:0-10461 GCA_944470395.2 Schistosoma turkestanicum
TTTTGTCAATAAACTCGTAGAACGATTAGTGTATATTATGTAAGTTTATATATAAGAATCACATTTTATTGCCTACATGTTTTAGCAAGTTAGATACAATATTAATCAACCCAGACCATCAACATAGTTGTTTGTCTTTTAATGATAGAGCCTCAAACGTGGTTTGCATTTTCTTCCTCTAAACAAACATCTGAAAAAATAAATGTTAACAACATGGTTTTGACAGGAATAGGAAGTAAATATGACATTTTCTCCACGATTTTGTATCTTTTGACATATACACGGAACAACGAGAGTAATCTATTGATTCCATCCAACTTTCTTAATGAGCAAGCCAAAAATTAAGGGTTCGTTATGCAAACGACATATTCGTCATTATCAAAAAGGGATGAGCTGGAGAAAACCTACATTCTGATGACATACAGTTCAACATGGAAAACCAGTGAAACAAACTTTCACTCATAGATTTACCAATCACCAGAACTCACACAGGAAAACTGGAGAACCAGGTAATTCGGAAGCCAATACACACTGATCTAATTCTCAACTGCAATGGTTAAAACTCAGGAACTCACAAAGTCAGCTGAGTACGACCGTTAATCAAGAGGACGATAATACACTACATGATGCACTGAACAACGGGAAAACGAGGAAAAACATCTGATGACTGTCGTTCAAAAGAATAGCTGTTCACAAAACTTCATTATGAAATATCAACCGCACTGATCAACACAAACGAAATTAAGTACAGTAACCATAATATAGATTGCAACGAGATTACTGAAGTTGTTAGGAATAGGCGAAGCACACACACCAACAGGAAGATTACAATCAATCCAACATGAACCAAAGAACGGAATGGAAAAACAAGGAGGAGCAATCATTATCTACAAGACAATCTGTTTAAAACTGCGAGAAATACTACATCGGACAAAGTGAACGCCTCCTTCATCGTAGCCTATGTTAACATCAGTCGGGAGTCAAACGCCATGGCTTATCTTACTTCATATCCGTTCATCTGGAAAACTGTGGACATCAATTCTATTGATAAAATGTTGAAATACTAGATGGATGGTATACAAAAAAAATACTCTGAAGAAGTTTTAAAAGTTTGGCTAACAATAAGCACATCGAATGCGATCAAGTTTATCAACCGATCTGAAAATCATGAACGAACGAAGATCACGAATCAAATCAAAGTGTGATGTAATCGAAATAAAGATGGAAGTAGTCTCATGTCAAAGTTCAACAATAACTAATCAAGGTTGAGATCTTTAGAACAGGCTGGGAGTCATATCTAGAGAAATTTGAATACTTCTCTACTACTTAAAGTATTTGCTGATGATGTTGTTAAGAAGCACAACCAAACCATACAACTCGAAGAACAAAACTCCAAGAAAATAAGTTAGATTTATACATCAGAATGATGACAACAAAGTACGAAAGAGCCCGAGTAATTTTTAGTATAGAAAGTAACGTTGGGGTAAGAAAAGTCAATCAGTCCGCTACAAGGGAAATCAGTTCAAGTTACCATACAACAATAACACAGAGAAACAGGTGTCTATTCAAATCCCATCGTGGTAGAGGTAGTAGAAGTATTAGCGGTAATGAAGAAGATTAGTGTTTGAAAATATCATTCATGAAGTAAAGTGAAATAAAATTACAGAGAAAAAATTCCCGGGAAATTCAAAAGATTAGAATTAGAGAGAAGACAAAGAACGGATACATCTGCTAAATTGAAAACGATTTTGAACTATGTCATTCAGGGTCTCTCACCAACGGTTATCATCGTCTCGCAGACCTCAACCTGGTAGTCTACATCTAACAACATGGATCACTCCATTTTTCAATGACTTCATGCGTTTGTACCATGTTTCGGTTTGGTCGTCCCTAGCTTTATTACAACCTACTCCTACAGCACAAAGCGGTATACGTAGCACATATCACGCCTGCCTCAGCTGATGAAGATTCAGCACTTCAGTCCCTGATCTGCCATCCTTACCTCGTACTCGTCCTGTAAAAACAACATTTCTTTATCGATTGTCCCAGGATATGCGAGCAGTGCTTCGAAGACGCCTAGGATCAAATACTAGTAACCTAAGAATATTCTCTACTCTTACTGGCGATGTTTTACAGCCACAAAGTAGGACGGAGATGCAAGTTGGCAAAAACCGATCGAGCTTTTCTATCCATTCTTAGATTACATCATACACAACGCCATTTGGATATTCATCAGTGTATGGACTGTAATATATCTCTGCTTTTCAGTAACATTTCATTCTCCATAGTCTTGTTTGTACTATTATGACTAGTTGTACTAAATAAGCATTTTATCAAACAGAACTTAATTGTACTAAGCTATGATAAACATTCTTCTAAGAAGACGATCTACTTACTTGTTTAAAAACAGTTCGTATTCATATTTAAATCGACCTAACCCAATTTGGATCTGCCTAACCTAATAGATGACTGATCGATCAAGAAAATTGCTTTCATCAAAAGAAAATATGAAAAAAAAACAGAATGAAAACGCTTATTTTGATGCTTAAACATGACAGATAACCTTAAAATTAGTCTAATTAATGATATTCAGTTGGCCATGACATTAACTGACATGAATTGAAGCACAGAATCAGAACAATTTTTTGTATATAGACGAACTCATCTGTTCTAAAAAAGCGCTTTGAGATTTTTGATGAACTGAAGAGATCACATTGTTTGATTTTATGATTGACTGATCAGTTTTGTCAGTTATCAATGGAGCTTGTAATTTTTTTGTGTTTGTGTCGAAATCATTTATCTGATTAAAAATGATCAATCAATCATGATGGTTTTTGTCCTAATGTCAAATCTGTTAAAAATTAACCTGATTCGCCTTGTTCTATCTAATGTGAAAATGTTAGCTGAAATATTATGAGTCTGTTGAATTTTTTTTTAATGTCAATGAAAGTGAATTTCAACTAGAGATCTATCTTCTTTTGTGATGAAAAAAGTGTAATGAAAAAGTGTTTATTTTTCTTTCAGGAATTATGGTGTACTGTAATGATCTTAAGTAGGTTACACTGATTTCTTTGGTCCTTATAAAACAATGATTCTATTGTGTGCACTATATAAAAGGAATTTAAACACACATTAACTACTTGAGTTGAAAATGATTTTGCATTATAGAGTTATGAAGATTTTTTTTACTGTTAAAAACGTGAATTAATCATTGTTAGACCACCATTGAATATCGAAAGCGCAAGACGACCGTTTCATCCTGGTATAGGACTCGTCAGCAGTGCTCATCAACGACTAGACCGCTGAGCTGGCATCCAACAGTGTTAATGTCTAACTCTGATCAATCTAAGGATTTTGTGCAACCCCATCCTTTGTCTTCAGTAATTATTGTCTACACCCCCGACAAGGTTGAGCTTCACTGGTTGCCGGTTCCTCACTAAGCTAAACACTAGTGAGTATATTGTACAATTTCTCATTATAGAGTTCTGTAGATTGTCGTTTATCCTTGAAATCATGAATGAATCATTAGTAGACCACTATTAGAAACCTGGAAGCACTGGGCAGCTGTTTCGTCAGCAGTGCACATCCACGACTCCTGACACTCACAGGATTCCAGATATCATGCGGTCACGTGCAAGACCAAAAGTCCTGAGTTCAAGTCCTGCTAGTAGCAAGATTCATGGATACGTATCGCCACTAATCAGTCTCATACCAAAACGAAACGGCCGTGGTCTAACAATGTTTCATTCATGATTTCCAAAAAATATAGACTGCTTTTGATTTTGTTTTCATCGATAAGTGTACTGATTAAAATTTACGTCAATGTTACATTATGGAGGAAGAAACAAAACAAATATGAATGCGACTGATAAGGAGTTGAGATCATCTCATAACTGAATAAATAAGTAAACAATAAATGGATGAAAACAATAAATCAATTATTGATTTACTGAATAATTCATAACACAAAACAACAAACTAACTAACTTTTCTTCAATCAGAGTTATGAAGATTATTGTTTTTACACATTTGAAAGTGTGGTGTGTGCTACTTATACGAACGATATGAGTAGTATAAGAAGGGATGTGAAAGAAGAAGTCGTACGGTCAGAAGAGGAAAACGGAAAGAAAATGGAGCAAAAGCAAGAAGTAAATGAAGTACCAACAGGAAGGAAATGAAGCAACAACAGGAATGGAAGAAGCATGGAGTGTTGGAAGTCACGACTCAAAGATGATGTGCAAATAGAGTATTCAATGTAATGTTCTTTATCGTTAGAATGTTGTCCGTCAGTGGTTTTATTTCTCCATTACCTACTTTATGCCTCAGCAACGTGACGCTTGTTTTCGCTATCTGAGACTCGTCTTTGTTAATTCGTAAACCAAACTCGTCGATTCGCCTTAGGACCGCCTCCACGTGCCTCACATGTTCTGCCTCTGTACGACTATATACGACCAAATCATCGCAGTAGACCTCGACATTCTCCAGGTTTCTGAGCAGCAATGTCATTAGTCTTCGAAACGTAAACGGTGCGCCCGCCAATCCAAAGGGCATTTGTTTCAATTGACACTGCTTCTCCCGTACGATAAATGCCGTTTTGCTGCGATCACTGTCTTTTATTGGTAGCTGCCAATAGCCCGACCGTAAACCTAACACTGTGAACACCGTAGCACTCTGTAGACGATCTAATGTCTCGGCTATTGTTGGCATTGCACATGGTTTTAGTTCTGTCACGTTATTCAGTTCTCTAAAGTCAAAACAGAATCTATACTTCCCATCTGGCTTCTTTACCAAAAGTACCGGCGAGCTGTACGGGCTATCTGCTTCTTCAATTATACCTGCCTTTAACATCTCCTGTACCTGCTGGTTTATCTCAGCTTCAAAATGTACGGGGACCCGTCGTGTTGTGAAGATGGTCACTTCTTTGTTCTTCGTCGGAATTTCATGTTTAACTTTATTACAAAATCCGTACGGTTCTCCGTTTCCTGTGAATAACTTCGTATATTTCGTGAGCACCTTGTTAATGTTCTGTTTCTTTTCATTGTTCTCTTTTGCTACTCTAACTTCAGCCACCTCCCTGCTTTCATGTATTGTCAGTGCGCTGTACTTTGTAATCACCTTCTTGCTTCTAGTATCAATAATTGCTCCTACTTCTCTCAAGAAATCTGCTCCTAGTATTGGTTTCGACAAGTTCGTAGTATCAATGATTGTTAGACTATAAAATTTCAAAATGTGCTTACTAGTGAACTAGATTCGTGAGGAAATTCTCGGAGTTCTAGTAAGAAGACGTGAATAGTGGAGTCCAACCCTATCGGATTGTTACGCTCATCTTTAGATAAACTTGAAGCTATTCGAGTTCACCATAGTCAACAAACGAGAACAAGTGTCCGTGTATGCTTCTCTGATCCATTGACCCAAAAGAACTAACGATAAAGTCTTGATATAGCGTAGAAAGTGTATTCTACAAACAACTAGCAAGTACAATGATCTCAAGTACACAAATCGCGTTTATTTATACAGCATAGAAACGTCCTTCGGGAGATCCACAAAAATAGTACACTAAAACAACACAGCAACTAATCACAGTTCAGGATTTTACTGGTGGGAGATGTGATCTCAAGGTCAACTGATCAGTTCATGAATAAAATAAAAAATTAAGACATTTATCAAGCGAGTTCTGGAAATCGAACATCTCCAACACGGGTGTAGGCAGAATCTGCCAAAAACAAATAGGTTAGGTCGCGTGAAATCCCTAGATCAATCAAAGATAGATAGTGACACCGTTGGATGCCGACCCAATGTTGCAGAGGTTAGGCGTTCGCGCACACGACCGAAGGTCCTGGGTTCAAATCCTGCGAGGTGAATGAGACGTGGATGCGCACTGTTGATGAGTCTCCTATACCAGGACGAAATGGCCATCCACTGTTTCCAGGTTGCCAATAGTAGTCCAACAATGCTTGATTGATCATTTCAAATGTCTCATAACTAACTTTTCATTCAAAAATGAATGGGCATAAAAATTAAAACCAATGCAGAAAATCAATGAAAATCACTCACATAGAGCAAACCACTAGAAATAGGGTTTTTAATTTTTTTTTAAAAAAATTGGATTTTATCTGATTTATTCTTGGGTTGTTTTGTTTTTCATTACTTAGCATTAAATCATCAGTAGACTGAATAAAAATATGAATTAAATGATGATTATTTGAATATTTTCATTTTGTCCAACGAATAAAAACGCGTTCGTAATAGTAATAATAATAATAATAATAATATTATTATTAAAAAATAATTCAAACCATTTTAACTCTGCCCTGGGAGTTGGAAGCAGAATTATGACGTCTCGTGATGAAAGCCGAGTTCCCTCGGAAGTCACGGGGCCGATGCCTCTTCTGACAACCAGAGCAACCATTTTTTTAGGTACATGGAACGTTCGTACATTGTGGGAGACTGGAAGACTATTTCAAGTTGCGGCAGAAATGAAAAGATACAACCTCGAGGTGCTCGGCATCAGTGAAACGCATTGGACACAGGTAGGACAACTGAGACTAGCTTCAGGGGAACTGCTGTTATACTCTGGTCATGAAGAGGAAAACGCTTCACATACACAAGGAGTTGCATTGATGCTGTCCAAACATGCACAAAAGGCACTAATAGGATGGGAATCTCATGGACCCAGGATCATTAAAGCATCCTTCAAAACAAAGAAACAGGACATTACAATGAACGTCATCCAATGTTATGCACCTACCAACGACTACAATGACGACGTTAAAGATCAATTCTACGAAAGGCTGCAGTCAATCGTCGAGAAATGTTCACCAAAGGATTTGACGATTCTTATGGGAGACCTGAATGCCAAGGTTGGCATGGACAACACTGGATATGAAGACATCATGGGACGACATGGACTGGGAGAAAGAAACGAAAACGGTGAGAGATTTGCAAACCTATGTGCCTTCAACAAACTGGTAATCGGTGGCACAATATTCCCGCACAAACGCATACACAAAGCTACATGGATTTCACCGGATCACACTACTCAAAACCAGATTGATCATATCTGTATTAACAAAACGTTCAGAAGGACTATGGAGGATGTGAGAACCAGGAGAGGAGCTGATGTAGCCTCAGATCACCATTTGCTAATCGCCAAAATGAAACTGAAACTAAAGAAGCACTGGACAACGGGACAGACAACATCGCACAAGTTTAATACGGCCTTTCTTCGGGATACTGTAAAGCTCAACGAATTCAGGATAGCCCTCACCAATAGGTTCCAGGCCTTTCAAGATCTACTCAATGGAGAGGACACAACATTGGAGAACAATTGGAAAGGGATTAAAGAGGCAATCACTTCAACATGTCAGGAGGTCCTTGGTCGCAAGAAGCAGCATCACAAGGAATGGATCTCTGTTGATACTCTCGCAAAAATTGAAGAAAGGAGGAACAAGAAAGCAGCAATCAATGTCAGCCGAACAAGAGCGGAGAAAGTTACCGCACAAGCTGCATACACAGAAGCAAACAGGGAAGTGAAGAAGAGCATCAGAGCTGACAAACGAAAATACGTGGAAGATCTAGCAACGACGGCGGAAAAGGCTGCAAGAGACGGAAACTTGAGACAATTGTATGAAACAACAAAGAAGCTCGCCGGGAACTATCGTAAACCAGAACGACCAGTGAAAAGCAAAGAAGGCAAAGTAATCAGCAACACTGAACAACAGCGAAATAGGTGGGTAGAGCACTTTAAGGAACTATTGAATCGACCAGCTCCACTGAACACACCCAACATCGAAGCAGCATCCACGGACCTCCCAATTAATATTGGAGCACCTACGATTGAGGAGATCAGTATGGCCATCAGACAAATCAAGAACGGCAAAGCAGCAGGACCAGACAATATTCCAGCAGAGGCAATGAAAGCAGATGTAGAAGCAACCGCGAAAATATTTCACATCCTCTTCAAGAAGATTTGGGATAAGGAACAAGTACCATCAGATTGGAAAGAAGGATACCTCATCAAAATACCAAAGAAAGGCGATCTGAGCAAGTGTGAGAACTACAGAGGCATCACTCTTCTTTCAATACCAGGCAAAGTCTTCAACAGGGTATTGTTAAACAGAATGAAGGACTTCGTAGACGCCCAACTTCGAGATCAACAGGCCGGATTTCGGAAGGATCGATCGTGTACTGACCAAATGGCTACATTACGGATCATTGTGGAACAATCAATTGAATGGAACTCACCACTCTACATCAACTTCATCGACTTCGAGAAAGCATTTGATAGCGTGGACAGGAAAACACTGTGGACTCTTCTTCGACACTACGGGGTGCCTGAGAAAATAGTTAACATCATACGGAATTCTTATGATGGATTCAACTGCAAAATCGTGCACGGAGGACAGCTAACCGACTCTTTCGAGGTGAAGACCGGTGTCAGGCAAGGTTGCTTACTCTCACCCTTTCTCTTTCTCCTGGTCATCGACTGGATTATGAAAACGTCAACATCTGGGGGGAAGCACGGTATCAACTGGACAGTTAGGACGCAGCTGGACGATCTGGACTTCGCAGATGACTTGGCTCTTCTATCGCACACTCAACAACAAATGCAAGAGAAGACGACCAGTGTAGCAGCAGCCTCTGCAGCAGTAGGTCTCAACATACATAAAGGAAAGAGCAAAATTCTCCGATGCAACACAACATGCACCAATCAAATCACTCTTCATGGAGATGCCTTGGAGGACATTAACACCTTTACATATCTGGGCAGCATCATCGACAATCAAGGTGGATCCGATGCAGATGTGAGGGCACGGATTGGCAAAGCAAGGGCTGCATTTCTACAGTTGAAAAATATCTGGAACTCCAAACAGATATCAATCAACACCAAAATCAGGATTTTCAATACAAATGTGAAGACAGTTCTACTGTATGGAGCGGAAACATGGAGAACTACGAAAGCCATCATCCAGAGGATACAAGTGTTTATTAACAGTTGTCTACGTAAAATACTTCGTATTCGTTGGCCAGACACCATCAGCAACAACGAACTGTGGGAGAGAACAAGTCCAGATTCCAGTGGAGGAGGAAATCAGGAAGAAGCGGTGGAAGTGGATAGGACACACACTACGAAAAGCACCTAACTGCATCACAAGACAAGCCCTCACATGGAACCCTCAAGACAAAAGGAAAAGAGGAAGGCCAAGGAACACACTACGCCGAGAAATAGAGAAAGATATGAGAGGAATGAACAAACATTGGACAGAACTGGAGAGAGAAGCCCAGGACAGAGTTGGTTGGAGAAAACTGGTGGGCGGCCTATGCTCCATTTGGGGTAACAGGCGAAAGTAAGTAAGTAAGTAATTATTATTATTATTATTATTAATAATCTTCCATTTATTTGAGTATTTTGCCCTACACTATTGAATAGATAAATTCAGTTTAGAAAGAAATTAATTACACGTATCACTATTATTATTATTATTATCATTATTCTAGTCATGCATACCACATACACTACTCTGTATGTTTTTATTGGGTGTAATTCAAATACAATTTACCTAAGGACTGATTAATATTATTATATTCTTATACCACAAAATATCATTGAATAAGATAATAGGATTAGTTGGAAGAGAAATTATCTATCATCCATGAATGCTTGCTTATTCTCAGTAAATTAGAATTCATAAAGAGATTGAATTTCTTATTGTGGTTAGTGATTTTATTTTTGCGGGTTAGTTAGTTTTCTATCGGTTGCGGGGTTGTTCACTTCATTCGAACAAATCCTCAAATTTTATCAGGGCTTAGGATTAACAGTAGCCCAAACGAGAGGGGCTCTGTGCGGAATACTTTGAATCGGTTAGCCAGACATTATTAGCTACAACTTACTGCGGGATGGAATAAACTAGATTGTAGATGAGGAAAAAATCAGAAAAAAGCTCTGGAAGTGGGTAGGCATATATTGTGCACAGTGCCCGAATGCGTCACAAGGCAAGCTTTCACTTGGAATCCTTAAGACGAAAGTAAAAGAGAAAAGTATATAGAAATGAACAGAATGAAAAGCAATCGGGTGGAACTAAAAAGGTAGGTATAGGACAGTGTAGGTTATAGAGTACTAGTCAGCGGTCTAGGTTTCATTTGGAGTAACATCAGTAGGTAATTAGGTAAGTAATCACAACAGACTAATTTTAGTTACACAAACATTGATAAACAGAAGAAAAGGTGTGTTTAATGAAGTATGTAGTCGTCCTGTAATATTTTTCTATAGTACACACTAATAACCATTGTTAGTGATCAAACCAGTAAACTAAAGATGATATAAGGCTCAGATCTAACTGCACAATAAGTTATCAGTAATCACTAGTGAGAAGTAGTGAACCAGTATGTAGCATTTGTATTCTCCACTTTCTAGTATTGAGATATTAGTTAGTGTACAGTGAATAAATTGCTTTAAATTTC
>CALYCR020001272.1:0-10483 GCA_944470395.2 Schistosoma turkestanicum
AATAAATTGACAGGATGTCATTGGACATACTATGAAATTTATTAATTACGAGAAACCAATTCCATCGCTTAAGCTTTTGAAGCGCAACCAACATTCATCGAAAGTCTATATAAATAAGTAAAATCACGTTGACTATATTGTCATGATATGTGATCATTTCGCGGAAGTACTTTATTGCTTACTGAGATAAGTGGGCGTGTCCCTGATTTTGTTGTACTGTTGCATGAAATTGCCAAAGATATTCCTGTAACAATGTGACTAATTTTATTTTCAAAGTTTGCTGCTGTTAGGTTCGAAAGACAATGCACGAAAAATACATTGCTGAATAGTCATATTATCTTGATGATGTCTTGTATGGAGCATAACTGTGTATTAGACTGGGTCTTTGAAACATTGAAGTTCTATTTCTTATTCAGTCATTATTCATACTTCAGGTGCAGCAATAAAAAAGAATCGATTTAGCTCGATATTCTATCAACAAATTCGCTCTCCATACTAGCGCAAAGTGTATGTTTTATAAAATACCAAGTAGGACAGTATCAGAAAAAGCGAAGCCGATCGTTTTTATTTCATTGACAACTTTAAGTAGCCTTTTTGAAGATAATAATTTTATATAAAAATCCGACGTTTGACAATCGGAGTAACTTGACGATATCTAAGACTGATTGAAGTTATCATCATTAGTGTGCAAGGCAATGTTCGGCGGAATATTTATACAAGAGCTGAGGAAATCCCTAATGGAGGCTGTTGAAAACTACAGAAAAATTGATACATATTGTAAATATATTACCTTTTCAATTATCATTACAAATGTTTGATGTCTTCTCTACAATGTTACATCAGTTTTGTTAAACTAGACCTCACCTGCGGAGCAGAAGTATCCTCCGAGAAAGCGAATACGATAATACTGAACGTGAACTGTGTGCTGATTGTAATGTAGAGACAAACCGTGACTAACTTCTATTGCATTATTGTCCAATTCTAATTTGATAATGAGACAATTGGGATTTATATTATTCAATTGCCTTGAAAGTATTCAAAACGTGTATTTAGGAAATTCATGTTGAATACATTATTAATCGTTTTATAAATTTCTGGTGATGTTGAGAGAAAACATTGGAAGACACGTTGGTCAGATTCGCTTCACATTGAGGATTATATAATAACGATACCGATATCAGTTCAAACAATAATATAGAAATAAAAAGGGTCACAAAATAATCAGTAAGTAAAATAAAGCCCAAATGTAATAAAATAATGAAAGTCGTAACAAAAATGCAAACACAATAATATTACAGTATAAACCACGAATATAAAATCACAAAAATTTTTGTGCCAGTAGTAGACATAACGGCCAAAAAAGCGTTATCGACTAAGAGATGCCATAGTTTGCTTAGTTTCTATGTTGAACTTCGAATTTTTGCATAAAATTATTTTTTCAGTATACCGTATCTAAAGGCGACAGTAAAATTCGTTCAATCGCCTGCAAATTTCCGGTGTCACTGATAAAATCTCACTTCAAAATGCGAATTCATATCTAATGCCAAATTATTACTGGAATTCACTGCTGTTTATTCAATAATCCAAATTGCTACACGGAAGTTATTTGGAAACTGTGTGAAATTTTGACCTGACTAATCTGCTGATCTTTGAAGGTGAACCTGTCAGAGTAGAATTATGAAACAAGCAAATAGTTGGCATATTAGTCAGACTTAAAACAACATTTCTAATAATAAATACCTATGCATTTTGAAGCTACTACGCAATGCACGGACGCGATGCGGTTGCAATATTATATATTACAACACAAATAGACTAGAATATGCTCTGGAGCGAAATAACTTACTCACCTTGAGTTAATGATTGCGTGATATCGCAACAGTCACCTAGCCGCAATCGCGAAAGAGAATAACGAAACCTCGTCACTAAAGTAGATATGATTTTGTATCGAAAAGGAAATATATATTGTAATAGGTAACACAATCGAAAATCAGGTATAGGTGGAAGCCTACAAAAACGTTGTCGAAAATGATCAAACTGAATTCACGTTCACACTGAATCATTAATCGATACTACTGATAAGGAAATTAGTAAGTAAAAAGGTTATTTGTGGACTCGTTTCTTTGTCGATACTATACAATGCATGGTTAAGCAGTGGTTAAGCAATGTTGTTTGCTTCTTTCTATTTGAATTTTATATATTTTACCTCTTTTCAAATGCTTATGCCACCTTTTGCGTTTGTTTCTCCGGTTGGCTTTCTTGTTGAGTTATTTTCTGAGCCCTATTCAATGTTTATTTGGGGTTCGGTAATCAGCTAATTTTTTCAGTTCGTTCCTATTTCGATGCTGCACAATGTCAAGTGGAACGTTCATTTAGCGTGTATGTATTGCGTGGTTAGCATTTTAAACATATAAATTCGAATGTTTGACAATCTGCTTCTCCTACTTCTTTTTCGCACGTAGGACTGGAAGATATTTTGACCAGTAGCGCGCCTCTCCTAATACTATGGCTTTAGGAAGATTAGGACACTCCAGTTCGAATGTCGGTTGCCTTTTCTATCTCTTTCTCCATAAATCGTTCTTTGAGAAACCCTGTTCTTGTGACTCTTGTAGTTAGAAATGAAAAACGGCGTTGCGAAATAACGTATATCACGTAATCATTTAAAAAAAATAGATGATAATGGTTACCATGAAAGCGAATCGAAGCAAAAGCGATAGTGCGAAGGCGCCAACATTCTGTGTGCTCAGAAATGATTAAGCATTTTATTCAGGCTACAGTGGCGTAGACGTGTGATGAGCAAGTAAGAATGCAAACACAAACAAATATACAATAATCGAGGATTTTATCCAATTACAAAATTTCAAAACAATGGTCGATACTATTATCGGAAAATGAAACGAATAAAAATTGATCATGATGGATGCGACCCTTCACTGAGCTGAAATTTTTCCAACCGCCGCAAAATTAACGATTACCTTTTTTTCATGATGTTGCACTCAGTGATGAATGAAAAATCTCCTGCATATTCAAAACAATATCGCGTTTCAGATACTTAAACTGTGAACAAGCAGTCTGTAGAAGCCATCGCTTTCAAATTCACCACTCCAACTGGACGAGGTCTTTCAACAGACTCGAACTCTATGGAGCATTACTAACATTCAACGCCATTATAATATACACTAGATACTACTTATAACTGTAAGCCGCCTTTCAAAACATTGATAAATTTCATCATTCTAATAGCAACGCACAACTGCGAGGAACAAAACAGGCACACTGCGTACGTTAAGAGTTCAGCCCTTACTTACTTACTTACTTACGCCTGTTACCCCCATTGGAGCATAGGCCGCCCACCAGTTCAGCCCTACCCTCTATGTTTATTCACACAACATGTGTTAGCCTGAGGAAAAAAAACGCTAGGAAAAAAATCATCATTCATCTGAACTGCTAACCTGACGCCGTGGTCGCACTTGCCTATCCTGCTGACCTCAACGTACAATATCGCACCAAACATATATTTGTCATGATTCCACCATGCCAGGCAGGAATATTGGAGGTGGCTCAGTCCTACGGGTTACTGCAGAAGGGTGTAAAAGCAGTCAGGTGCTCCGTAGGACGTTCAGCGTCCGCAGCAATGCAACCTTCTCACAATAAGGAAAGAGGTTATTAACGTCAGTTCTTAAAATGTCACTTCTCACCTGAGCTCACGTAGATTGACAAGGTTCATATCCTATCTACATCTCTTCAAAACTCTTTAATCTCCTCTATCTACCATTCTTTAAGTCAATTATCACCACACGCCACCCCAGCGAACGGTACGAGATTCTGAAAAATTATTCCTGGTCTCTTGAAATTCCTACTGAAATACATATAGAAGCTTCCAATGTTCAGACCCTATGACAAATAGGGCAAACAGCTCAAAAAGACTGAACTTTGAAGTCACGGGCAATAGATATATGTGACGCATCACATTCAGACTGAATTATTATTCCATTCTACTGATAACGAAATTGGTATGTGAATAGTTTATATGTGGACTCGTTTGTTTGTTGGTTTGCCCTCTGATGAATTGAGTATTGAGGATTCTTTTCTTGAATTCTGGTATCACAGGTGGAATGTTTCCGCGAATTATTGAGTCTTCAATTATATAAGGAGTAGGCTACTGTATGCTGTTGTAATACTGATGGTCTAAATTTGGCAAGGCATCTATATGAATAATTATAAATGAGCAGCAGATATACTCACAGGAAGTCGACACAGTATGAGAATTCCATAACATAAGCTAACCAATTTATTTAGTGTACCATTCAATTTGTTCTCCAAACAGAAAGATGTTGACTTCGATCGGAATTCCGGATATTTGTCTCTTTCTATTAGGACCTAATAACAGGATGGGTTTGTGCAAATATTCTTATTCACAATCATACATATAGATGGCTGCTCTAGGTTTAAAGGCTGAATACAGTTGCTTCTAAGCTTTTGATATCAGTTGAATATAACTGTGTGCGATTACTACACCAAAAAACTGTATTGATAAACGTTCGTTATCGGCATATACAACCTATTGATAATCCACAGAGAATAATATGCCGGAATAATCATCAAAGCTAAACTAATCGAAATTCAGCTGCAGGTTACAATTTATGAAATACGTCGAACAATTTTAAATGAAAATTTATTCAATCTCTGATTTTTTTGCAGACTACTGACAAAATCTTCTGTTATTGATCATGATGTATCCAGACTCGTTCACTTCCCTGTGTATCGCCTGCTGGTGAAAATACCAACGACTTTTCTCTTCAAAATCTCGAAATTCTGTACTCGATAATTGATCGTATCTGAAAAATAATCATCTGACATATGTCAGATCACGAACACTATTGAGAATGGACTTGATTCTATTTTGAAAAACTTTAAGTGGCAAGCATATGCGAAATAATTTCGATTCGTTTGATGGCATGGTAATGAAAAGCGTTTTTCACTGGAAGATGCTATCGATCATGGTGAATTGTAAACAATTTTTACATTAGATACACGTTAACGTTGGATGATGACGCAGACACCATCATTGATTTTCAAGCTGAAGTTCAGTCCCGTTGGATAGGTGATTGCGTAGAATGCAAATGATTGATTGGTGGATATCGGTCGACAGATGCTAGTAAATCAAGAAGAATACCAGATTGTTCTTTTCATTAACCGATATCCAATGTACAGACAGAAATGTTTGAAAGCAGATTCAAATATATCAAAAATATTTTCTTTCTGAATGATGCAGCCTACAATAATGAATGTATTAGGAGTGAAATATGAAACATTCGTATTAAAAATTTTTATCTTCTATATATTATGATGAAGTTTTATGCACACAATCTCAATATGGTGATGGAATAGTTTCGATAAAAACACAATCAACGCATTATTCAAATGAACATTTTGAAATCCAGAATAAAGGTGGGATATGTTCGCGGCTCATAACGCTGCAATCACCAACGACTTTTCTAAGTGAAATTCAAAGGCATTATATAAGTATTTTGAAAATTTGAAACTGAATGACATGTGGAAGGCAGTCAGTCGACAAATCTCTTGTTGTGGTAGCTTTGTCAACGGATCTATTCTCTATGGATGATTACTGAATAACCGACCGAAAAAGGGAGGCTAAATAATAAACCGCAATTATTACGAAATCCCTGAGATACTTGCAATATTGAACATCAACTCACAACTTTTTGTAAACAAATAGTGCGTACAAATAACAATAAAATTAGTTTCATCGTCAGGAAACGTTTCGCTTTAATGATGACATCTAATTTTAAAATCAGAATCCAAATGTGTTTTCAAACTGTCACTGATATTTACTCCTTTATCTTTCAATGATTTTTACGTTTCACCATATAAGATATGAATACTGTGTGATTTCTTTGATTTATTAGATCTGCTGAGGTACAAAGTTGAAACTGTTAGAGAAGAAGAAATAAACAATAAAATAGTTTACCATCTAATTTGTCATTGAAACAACATTTCTATAATTAAATATGTATTCAGTTGTATGCTACAACACAATGAATTAACTTATGAAAGTAGCATTACTTCAGACTGCACGCAACGTCAATGATTTATGGTGAAGTGAAACTAAATGTTTACTTTGAGTAAATTCACGCTTCATCATACTAAATTTCAATCAATTTTTTGACTTTGTCAAGATTTCGAAAAATTTCTTCCTATTATATTTTGTATTGTGACGTACATTTGTCAATTTCGCATTTTCACAATAGTTTTTGGTAACAGAAATATCATGATAGCAAAATGTTTTCATCATGAATAGTTGAAAAATGTGCAGTCAGCATGAACTGCAAATTAGCTTGCAGTCATATATTGGATGCGTGATAACTCTTGCAGTTCTACTTAAACTCGAATAATGTAGGTTCATATGCTTCTCACCTAGTCAAGGACGGAAAAGGATAATTCTGGGAGAGAACGGTTCCATTTTAATTATAAAGTGAAATGCAGACAATTACGAAAAACAATATTAACCCTTCGAGTTTCCAATCACCACAATCGGTTCAGTTAAACAGAATAATAAGTGCTTCAAGTCAGTTACGACTAGAGTATCAAATCCAAAAATGGCTGTAGCCATATCAAATATCAAATTCAAACAACATATGTTCAGTTCAGAAGGAAACATAAAAGCTTCAATATAAGTACAAGATATAGAAATAATAACAATGAACAATGATCAGATATAAAAGTGGAAACTAATAGAGTACTAAAATATCAACAGAAAGAGACAGTCATATCATAACGAAATATATTTACGTGGAGGTATTTTCGAAAAGCTAAAGCTTCCAAAATACATTCTACACCGGACTGCGAAATCCTTCCATGCAATACAAGCATTTCTGACAATTCATTTAACGTTCACTCGTATCCCTTAATCCACACCGGGAGAACAGGAAGGACTTACAGAAGTACGTCTACCCCCCAACAATGTGGAGATAACTAAAATATCAACCCAAAGTGTCAGTCATATCATAACGCAAATATCTATACACGGAGGGATTTTCGAAAAGCTCAATCTTCAAAAAGGATTCAACATGATCCTTTAAACTCGCTCACAAACAGTTACATAAAATCTTCGTTGATGACAATTTTTTTTATTGAATTTCTCGATAAAATTTGATTGTATTAATCTGTTGAGGTTTCTACAACACCTGTTTTTATGAGTCCACATTGTCCCAATTTCATTGTTGATTTCACGAAGTAAGAACAGACCTTGGCATTTACTCTCATGTACCTGTAGTAAATATTTCAGGCTAAGAGCTTTCGGAAAACGAATCATTTCTTTCAGATAAGAGGCAAACCAATCAATATTGTTCACTGAATCAAAATAAAACTAAGGGCTGTTCTAACAAGTACTGAAACCTGATGACGTATGTCCAAGTTCAATAATAAGTGTGTCGATTTTCAAGGGTAATTTGCCAACAAATGAGTGTGTGTTTCTCCCAATCAATTCAAATATGCTAAAGAAAGGCGAAAATTATTTGTGCGTACCTGAGTTCATTATTGTTAAGTTTTCGATCCATTGGCCTAGTTGAACCATTTCATAACATTCGCATTTGCAAAACATATCAGCACTCAATCTGAAGACCAGTTTCTTGTAATTAGACTAATCCATTATCAGCTAACATCGATATCGAACATTTGCCGAAAATAAACAGCACTGAAATCTTCAAAATTGAGGTATCCATGACACATTACAGAAAATCAATCGAAACATTTTAAAACTATGTTGTTCAACGCCTTGCAGTGCCTTCATGAAATGCATGTTATTAAATAAATAGTCAAGCCTATTTTGGTCGCCGGTCAAAGACTGATCATTATCAAGACTATCTGTGGGGCATTTCTAACACTCAGGTGAATGCATGTGTTTCTTTGATTACTCAAATAAAACGTTCATGCAGTAAAGCTGAAAAATGTCAAAACACAGTTTATCCAATTTGCCCGCATACGATTCATAGCACGAAAACTATCGATAAGTAATAAACGACACATTACATGCATGCTCATTACAAGTTTCGAACGTTGCTCAGTGACTTTTGACTCTAAAACATGTTAAACTGTGTCATCAGCAACTGAAAATTTCCGTGTTATCTTTTCCAGTTTCCGAAAAACAAATGAAGCAAACTACCTATTGAATGTGACGTACTTTTATTTCGTTCAAATCAATCTATTGTATTCATACTTTTATTCGAAACCTGCCAAAAGGCGTGCTTACAGATACCTAATAATGCCCAATTCAACGACATACATTATTTACAGGAAGACATCTTTGTTAACTGCAACAGTGAATGTTCATCAAGCAGGAAAACTTAACATGTTTATTTATATTGTCATATTCCACTCGCGACATTAGATTCGTTCAACAATGGAGGATATGTACCGTTCGAAATTTTATTGTTTACTGTTTGTTACTGTATTTTCAATTTGCTTTGCAGTTGAAGAATTACAGATTTTGTAACGAATATTTGCAATTATATTTGTGTTGAGTTGTAGTGGTAATACGTAAAGTGTCCTATAAATATATCATATAAGGATTCATCTTTGGCAACACACAAAACATACCACTTTCCGTTATACAGCTGGTCATGATGAGACCATATATTTGTGAAGCGAAAATGTAATTATGTTGCGAACGACTTTCACTTCATTACAATAATTGGTAATTACTAAATAAACGGAAGTTACAATTGACAGAAATAATGACTCACATGAATTTTGATGATTATTTGGTTAAAATCAGGTCAAAGAAAAATTAGTCAGTTACATAAATGTTAAAAATCAGATCGAATAGCTTCAAACGACGGAACATGAGCGCAACTAGTTATGTTGAGTAGTCGGAGTGAAATTGAAAACAACGTTTTTATTTTACATATTTTTTTCTTCATAACCGCAACTGTGTCCGACAGATTTGTAATGTAATTTAACGTAAAACCAAGGTTATCGTATCCTTCTGCACTGGCAAATCATGATATCGACGCAGCTGAATAAATTCGTCCAAATCCATTGATAATTTCTATACAAATTGTTAAAATTACGAATGTAAGTTTGCGTTTTTCACTGGAAACATTTCCACTCTCGATATAAAATACAACAGTACGCAGATATCTATTAGTGAAAAGACAAGTAGCGTGTTATGTGATACTGCAATTGAACGTCCCGACAAACAAACGTGAGTGGGTGTCATGATGATATTCTATGAGAATGATTCTCTACTCATGCTGTGATAACATTGAAATTAATTCAGACTATCAATGGTCCAACAAAGTGATCGAATTCGATTTATTTTTATCGAATGTACAAGTGTCAAAATAATTTGACAGGAAGTCATTGGACATATCATGAAATTTATCAATCATTCAGCAAAATTTAAATGACATTATAACGGAGTTTTCATTTGATTCGTATTCAATAAACAGCGTCATAAAAAACAAATCTTAATGCATTCTCCTTAATGTTACATCTATTTTGGTAAATGAGACCTCACCCGCGGAGCAGAAATATCCTCCGGAATATGGAATACGATAATGCTGAAAGTGAACGGTTGGCTGATTGATTTTACAGTCAAAGCCGCGACTAACTTCTGTTGCAGTATTGACATAATCTAATTTACTAGTGAGAGAATTGGGATATTTATTATTGAGTTGCCTTGAAAGTATTCAAAACGTGTATTTACGAAATACATTATTATTCGTTTTATAAATTTCGGGAGATGTTAAGTGAAAACGTTGGACGACATCTTGACATTGATTATTATATAAAAAAGATAACGATATCACTACAAAAACTATAATAGAAATAAAAACGGTTACAAAATCGATAACAATTGCGATAAAACCTAATGCCCATAGGTAATAAAGTAATGAAAGCGGCAACAAAAATAAAAACACAGTAATATTGAAGAAAAACCACAAATATAAATTCACAAACATTTTTGTGCAATTAGGAGATATAACGCAAAGTAAAGCGTTTTCGACTTAGAGATGCTATCGGTCATGCTGAATGAATGAACCATTTTACAGCGTAAATTCACATCTACTGAAATATTTCGTCTGAAATATATTAGTGTGCAGGTATTGAAAATACATTCTCATAAATGAGGTGAAAACAATTTACAGAAATGAAATTACCAAGCACTTTTCACTACGTTTTAGATTCAAATATCAGAATAAACATCAGATACACGTTAACGGTTCAATCGTCTGCACATTTCTTGCGTTTCTGATAACATCTCAATTCAAAATCCAAATTCAAATCCAATGCCAAATTATTACTGGAATTCAATGCTGTTTATTCAGTAATCCTAATTGCTGCGCGCAACTAATGAGGAAACTGTGTGAAATTTAGCCCTGACTAATCTACTGTTCTTTGAAGTTGAACGTGTCACAGACGAGCTATGAAACAGAGAAATGGTTTGCATGGTAATCAT
>CALYCR020001273.1:0-10424 GCA_944470395.2 Schistosoma turkestanicum
ATTGCTATTTATCCTTTTTCATTCCAAGTACCACCAACTTGTATCTTTTCATTACCTTAGCATATTTAGTGGTTTTTCCGGTCTCCCACAGTGTACGAACATTCAGTGTACCTATTTTTACTCAGGTTATCAGAAAGGGCATTGGCTTCATGTCTTCCGAATAAACTCAGCTTTCATAATGAGGCGCTATAACTCTTCTAAATGAAGACAGAATTCAAACTGTTTGAATTGTTTTACCTGGTAAGCGTTCTTTCGACCAGGTTGATTTTCTATGGCATGCCATATTTAACCCTGATCCTTCACCCTGGATTGGGAACGGCAGCAACTCCAAAGGGGCTCTTGGCGGGCCTGTACATATTATAACAGTGAAAAAAGACGTGGAAGTCTAGTCTTGAGATGTTGATCAGATGATCACTGTACATATGTACATATGTATGTATGTATGTATGTATATATGTACATATGTACATATGTTAATGAAACACCGAAAAAACTTTACATCTTGAGCGAACCCATAACTTTAGTGATATATCACCGATGCATTTAACAGTATGAGTTTTTAATTCAAACTGTATTGATGGTGAAGTCATCAATCAATCATTAATAGACCACTATTCGGAACCTAGAAGCTCCGAAAGACGGCCGTTTCGTCTTGGTATGAGACTCATCAGCAATGAGCATCCAGGACCCCTGTATCTCACAGGATTCGAACCCAGGACCTTCTGTCTCGCGCTTCAACGCCAAACCTCTGGATCACTGGATCGACCTCATCCTACATTGGTAATGTCTAACTGATCAATCTGGGGATTTTACACGACCTCACCAATTTGTTTTCAGTAGTTACTGCCTACACTCGACAGGGTTGAAATCCACTGGTCACGTCTTCGCACTAGAATTCCTAGAATTTTCTCACGAAGCTAGTCACTAGTTAGTGGTGGTCTAACAATGATTGATTGACGATTTCAACGTGTAAAAACACTGATCTACAGAACTCTAATTGAAAAAAATGTATCGACGTTATTCCTCATAAATTCCTCTTATGTAAGCTACTATTTATATTCAAAGATCACTTGATAACTGTTTCGTCCAAGTATATGACTTATCACCAGTGTTTGTCCACAATCTCACAAGGCATAAAAACCTGCATTTCATAGTCGAACACAGTTGAAACATGATAATCATTTGCCAGAAGAAACAAAAATATCAGAATCAGTCAAAAAGAAGATTGTTGAAAGTCTTCTAAATAGCTTACACGAACTTGTGTCTGGCTCTTTCAAGATCATTACATAATTAGTGGATATTTATTGATCAAACATATTACAAAATCCTTTACACATCACTTAATTTTGATGTGTTTAGATTAGTAAGTTATTAAATAGATGAAATGATACTACTGAAATACTTTTATTTTATTTTATTAACCTCGAGTTCAAATTATTTTTTATATAAATTCAACCTTACATCGGTTTCTGCAGGAAAACCGAACATTGTCCACATGGTTGGGCATTTGATGTTCGATGTACAAGTCTTGATTTTAATTATTGGAAATGTTATATGTGAGTATGGATCGCTGTAGAGCCCCATACTGGAATAATCTAGCAGTCTGCTTCTCTTTGATCTATACTGGTAATTCAACTGAGATCAACTTGTGATGAATATCTTCTACAATCTTACAACAATCCTTGAATGACTAGTCCATTATTAGCAGAACTAGGTTGTTGTAAACAGTGGAATCCAGAATGTTCATTTCGTCCTGTATGGCACTCCTCAGCTGGATGTGCCTGCATCTCAGAGTTGATGTTAACTTAGGGACTCGGACTCTGTAGGGTCAGCTTCGAACACCATCGCGTTATCTACTTAGCTATAGAGTCAAGATAGTTACTCATTTTTGAAATGGGGTTAAGATTAGTTCCTTTTTTTCACATTGGTTGTTTGATTCTTCTCACTGACATTTGAAACTGCAACTGATCAATCTTATTTACCATATGTGCATCTGGAGTGTTTTTTTCAATGTACATACAAGAGACTGATCAATTCTAATCCTAAACAACTATAGGAAGATTCTTACTTACTGACTTACGCTTGTTACCAGTAATGGAGCATAACCTGCCAGTCAGCGAATTATGCTTTTGTTTGGCGTATTTTTAGTGAGTTGAATTTCTAAGGGATGGGATAGCTGACCCCATACACAACCCCCTCCTTTATTCTGGCTTGGCACGGGCAGTAACCCTAGAAGGGCTCCATGTGGAGTTCAGTAGTGAAGAATGGAAACATTTATTTTTTCTGAAGAAGAAATGAATATTGAATACGTGCAAAGATTTTGCACTTTTCAAAACGGTGAGTTGAAATTCGATGAAATTTCATGTTGTAATACTACTGAGAAAGGGAATCATAGCGCAATATATGATTTCCAGTTACCAAGCATAAAATTCAGAAATTTCATATCTCATATTGAACATTTTATCTTTTAAAATCATGAAGTCGCGAAGCATTTGTAAACCCTCCCTCACAGTTGTAGCGAACAATGAAGTTCAAATCTCTCAGTGTGATACCGAATAAAGGTTGGAGATGGTGATCGTATCGGATTCAACATCAGTAAGTCTTTAACTGAATAACTACTGAAATTCAAAATAATAATGGATGAACTGTTAATTCTTAGTATACAACTCTTTATCATTCCACATACATAATCTCTGCAGACTGTGGAACCCAAAACGAAACAACTAGCCAGTCCTAGTTTTTAGTGGTATTCCGACTAAGATCAGTCCATGATGAGCACTAACTAAACCATTTTAGCAAATAGGATTAGTGGAAATTTATTTGTGTTCACACAGTTTAAATTATGCATTGATCATAGTTAAATCATCATTTAAAATCTGGAAGCACCAGGGGTCTCACATATAGGAATCGAACACAGCACAATCGCTTAATCTTTTTGAGCACTGAGTCATCGTTCAGTTATATCAATGATGAAATTCAATCAATCTATAATCTTGCACTTGTGTTGAATAAGTATCTCACATCCAACATGAATTGAACTGCATTGATAAAGCTTCTCATATAAACATCTTGAAACCAGTCACTTGTGACCATGTGACTGCTAGGTGAGTTTGAGCAATAATCTGGATAGATTGAAGTTGGACATTAATACCGTTGGATGGCGCCAGCTCAGTGGTCTAGAGGTTAGGAGTTCGCGCGCAAGACCGATGGTCTTAAGTTCGGATCCTACATGTAGAAGTTGTGGATATGCATGACTGATGAGTCCCATATTAGTACCAAACAACGGTGCAATACTTCCAGCTTTCTAACGGTGGTTTAACAATGATTGATTAACGATTTTAAAATATGATTGTTATGAATATGTTGAAGATTTATGGAGAAACATCATTTTAATGTTGACATTTTTACAAAATTAAAAAGTATGAACAAAAAGTAATTATTATGTAATGCCAATTAAATTTCAAAAATAAAATTCTTTTGCCTATTAACCTTCTTCAAATCATTATTATATTTCGAAATTTACTCACAATGTTTGATTGATGTGGTACTTTTACCGACAAAAATATGTGGACATTAGACAAGTTTTCACATGATACAAAGTAAATCATACTCATTATGTTTGCTTGAGAAAAACAAGCACGTAACAAGTTGTGCTATGTATTAACTCTTCAGAACTAATGAATTTGATTTGCCAATTTACAGGCATAATTAGTTGAGTATAGATAAGTGATATTAGATTATTTGAGGTGTTCTAGTTTACAAATTGTTAAGTTAGTACTTTTTTCCAGATGTAGTACTATAATGCAAGGTATCAGTTAGGTATTATTAATTTTTTCTAAATGGACATCCTGTTGATGAACCAATAGTATATTCAGTGTTGTATCCAATACCTTGTCAAAAATAAAACAGAAACAGTGAGCAGAGAACCACGAAAGTTCACGCAGGTTAACCATAATTCAGATACAAGGTTCTTTTGTGATATGTTTAGGTTATATTCAACATTTAGGGTTCCTCTTATCTCACCTATGAAATGAGATATACTTACAGCTGTAAGCATATTTTATACATTGTATAAGGAGGAGTAGGCACTGATATAGCCAATAAAGGATAAGAGTGATTTTATTTCACAGATAGATTATGGTGAGCTATTTTAGAATCGTGATAATTTTTGATTGATATCACGGATCGATCATTATAAGATTACCATTAGAAACGTGGATACACTGAACGGGCATTTCGTCCTAGTATGAGACTCATCAGCAGTGCACATCCACGACTCCTGCCTGTAGGTTTCGAACCTAAGACCATCGGTCTTGCGCGTGAACGCTTAAATTCTGAACCACTGTTTTGGTGAACAACAGGCTAACTAAGATTTTTTGTCACAAACTCACTTATTATCTTTGGCAGTTTCTAACTACACCCGACAGGTTTACACTCCTGAGTTTGGTTCCCGCGAGCAGAGGTCACAGATGCGCAACACAGATGTATCTCACACTAGTACGAAAATAGCTGTCCAGTGCTTCCAGATTTCTAATGATGGTCTAACAATGATTGATTCATGATTCCAAAAAATTTTAATGTAGGAAGACTGAATGAACTGTATGTTATTCGCTACTTCATAATATTTCATCTATTTACTAAGTATAGATTAATGAAGTCGGTTTCTTGTTTGTTTGTTTTTTTGTCTGTAAAAGCCAACAATTATATCTGACTGCCTTATTTAAATAGATGAAGTAAATTTTAAAATTGAGAGACAATAGTCGAAAGTGTTATAGCCTATCGAAGGATAGAAATATATTGGCCTTGATGACAATTTTAGTAAGTAAAGAGATGAATAAAATGTCTATATCCATATAATCTATAAGTTTTCAAGGCATTTTAAGCAGCATGTAACCAAACGACAATCTCCGTTGTATCATAACTGGTAGTAGTGGTCGTAGCAGTATCAGTAGTAATAATGACGATAGTTACTAACAACTCTCATCGTGTTTAGTCTGTATTTAATGCTTCGTATACAGGTAGGCTACATTACTAGATACAGATGAGCCAATCTCTCTGTTGCTTTGCATTCATTTGTGTCGATTATTTTTGTTTCAATAATTTGGTTTATGTGAATTCTTGTCATTCGGTAACTAATCTAATATCAAGGATGGATAGTGGTAAGTAGCGGAGTCGACGAAATGCGTTTCGTCCTGTTTGCATCTCGTCAGAGTCCTAAAGTGGAAAACAACTCTGGGATGCAGGTATATACAGCTTGTGATGAATCCTAAATAAGAAGAAACGCGTGGCTTGGATTTGATTGCTAACTTTGCATTCATCTCTCTGCTTATAATCCCTGTGACGTGAGGCGATATCGAAGTAATCTACGCAGGATTCGCGTGTGCCAAATGAGTCTGATCAATTGCGAACCTAACTATCAACGGGAAGATTTAAACTACCAATAAAAAAGTATTAACTTTATATTAGTTAAACTGGTCGATTGCTTCATCATAAAATGTCTACCGGTTTAAATTTTAATCAAGCACTAGATTTAATCAGATTTCATTTATATTTAAACAGTTTCAAATTGAAAAGTTCTGGAATTGTTAGAAATAGTTACACAACACTAAAAATGACTGTGAGGTGGTCATTGTGTTCTTACTCGAAGGAAGTCATATAAGTTATAATTTAGACTAATCGTGTCATCTTGGACTCATGGACACACGAAACGTATTACCAGTCACACAGTAACAGGATAGTTAAGCCATCCTCTGTGCACCAGCCCAGAAAACTAGTAGGGAAGGAATTCCACAATCAGTAAGGAAAGTATATAGTTCCATGACCAAAGCGGAATAATGAATCACAAGAATGCGTCTTCAATCCTTGTATTATTCACTGAAAAAAATCTAGTACAAATACAAATCTAAGAAAACCTTATCGAGCAATCCAATTACGAGATAATGAAACTGCATACCTATTTAATGACTATTATATTCATTGAAACCATGAATTAGTTAGTGATAGACCACCATTTGAAAGTTGGAATCACTGAGAGACCGTTTCGTCTTAGTATGGAACTCATCAACAGTGCATATACACAATAATCGAACCCACGAACTTTGGTTTTACGCGTGAACGCTTAACCTATAGACCACTGATTTGGTATCCAACGGTGTTACTGTCCAACTTCGATCAATCCAAGATATTGCACAACCTCACCCACTGTCTTCGGCAGGCAACCGCTTCACACCCTATGGGGTCAAACTCCTCTAATAAGTCTCAAAATAGGACGAAACTGCTGTTCACTGCTTCCAGGTTATTCACTGATGGTCTGTCTGTCAATGATTGATTCATTCATTTCAATGAAACTCAACAATCTACACAATGCTATAATAAACAAAATACTCTCATAATCTGTATTTTTTTTTTGAATAAAATTATCAATCATCTAATTATGTTTATGATATAATAATCAACAAGATATATTTTCTTGTTTATGTATTTATTAATACACACAAAATATTAATCTTATTATTCAGTATAGTGTTCTTTAGAAATTATTGATTTTTATACATTATCATTGAATAGATTGGTAATATAAAGACTTCAATCAATTTTGAATGACTTATGATGATAATTTTAATGTTAAGCGAAAAAGAATGATGAATAATTTTTCTTTTTTAATGTTCATATTCATTAACAAGGATATTATTCAGGTCTCATATAGTCGGATAAATAAAAATCATTACCTGACATTCGACAAAGAGTAATCAAAAAGGGCTTGAGCCCATTTGCATCAAGCTGGCCAGCATCTCATGCTATCTTATGGCATACGATTTGCATTACTTTAATTACTTATGCCTGTTACCCCCAATGGAGCATAGGCCGCCAACCAGTTTTCGCCAACCAACTCCGTCCTGGGCTTCGCTTTCCAGTTCTTTCCAATTTTTGTTCATTCCTCTCATATCTTTCTCTATTTCTCGGCGTAATATGTTCCTGGCCTTCCTCTCTTCATTTTAACTTGAGGGTTCCAAGTGAGGGCTTGTCTCATGATGCAGTTAGGTGCTTTTCGTAGTGTGTGTCCTATCCACTTCCACCGCTTCTTCCTGATTTCCTCATCCACTGGAATCTCGTTTGTTCTCTCCCACAGTTCGTTGTTGCTGATCGTGTCTGGCCAACGAATACGAAGTATTTTGCGTAGACAACTGTTAATAAACACTTGTATCCTCTGGATGATGGCTTTGGTAGTTCTCCATGTTTCCAATCCATACAGTAGAACTGTCTTGACATTTATATTGAAAATCCTGACTTTGGTGTTGATCGGTATTTGTTTGGAGTTCCAGATATTTTTCAATTGTATAAATGATGTTAACTATCTTCTCAGGCACACCGTAGTGTCGAAGAAGCCTCCATAGTGTTTTCCTATCCACGCTATCGATGAAGTTGATGTAGAGTGGTGAGTTCCATTCTATTGATTGTTTCACAGTGATCCGTAATGTAGCAATTCGGTCAGTACACGATCGATCCTTACGAAATCCAGCCTGTTGATCTCGAAGTTGGGCGTCTACGAAGTCCTTCATTCTGTTTAACAATACCCTGTTGAAGACTTTGCCTGGTATTGAAAGAAGAGTGATGCCTGTATAGTTCTCACACTTGCTCAGATCGACTTTCTTTGGTATTTTGATGAGGTATCCTCCTTTCCAATCTGATGGTACTTGTTCCTCATCCCTAATCTTCTTGAAGAGGATGTGAAATGTTTTCGCAGTTACTTCCACATCTGCTTTCATTGCCTCTGCTGGAATGTTGTCTGGTCCTGCTGATTTGCCGCTCTTGATTTGTCTGATGGCCATACTGATCTCCTCAATTGTAGTTGCGCCAATATTAATTGAGAGATCCGTGGATGCTGCTTCGATGTTGGGTGTGTTCAGTGGAGCTGGTCGATTCAGGAGTTCTTGAAAGTGCTCTACCCATCTATTTCTCTGTTCTTCAGTGTTTCTGATTATTTTCCCTTCCTTGCTTTTAACTGGTCGTTCTGGTTTACGATAGTTTCCGGCGAGCTTCTTTGTAGTTTCATACAATTGTCTCAAGTTTCCGTCTCTTGCAGCCTTTTCCGCCGTCATTGCTAGATCTTCCACATATTTTCGTTTGTCAGCTCTGATGCTCTTCTTCACTTCCCTGTTTGCTTCTGTGTGTGCAGCTTGTGCGGTAACTTTCTCTGCTCTTGTTCGGCTGACATTGATTGCTGCCTTCTTGTTCCTCCTTTCTTCAATATTTGCAAGAGTACCAACAGAGATCCATTCCTTGTGATTTTTGCTTCTTGCGACCAAGAACCTCCTGACATGTTGAAGTGATTGCCTCCTTAATCCCTTTCCAATTGTTCTCCAATGTTGCTTCCTCTCCATTGAGTAGATCCTGAAAGGCCTGGAACCTATTGGTGAAGCCTATCTTGAATTCGTTGAGCTTCACGGTATCCCGAAGAAAGGCCGTATTAAACTTCTGTGATGTTGTCTGCCCCGTTGTCCAGTGCCTCGTTAGTTTCAGTTTCGTTTTGGCGACCAGCAAGTGGTGGGCTGAGGCTATTTCAGCTCCTCTCTTGGTTCTCGCATCCTCCATGGTCCTTCTGAACGTTTTGTTGATACAGATATGGTCAGTTCGGTTTTGAGTAGTGTGGTCCAGTGAAATCCATGTGGCTTTGTGTATGCGTTCGCGCGGGAATATTGTGCCACCGATGACCAGTTTGTTGAAGGCACATAGGTTTTGCAAATCTCTCAACCGTTTTCGTTTCTTTCTCCCAGTCCAATGTCTCGTCCCATGATGTCTTCATATCCAGTGTTGTCCATGCCAACCTTGGCATTCAGGTCTCCCATAAGAATCGTCAAATCCTTTGGTGATCATCTGTCGACGATCGACTGCAGCCTTTCGTAGAATTGATCTTTAACGTCGTCATTGTAGTCGTTGTTAGGTGCATAACATTAGTTCTTAGTTCTCACATCCTCCATAGTCCTTCTGAAAGTTTCCTGTAAGACTATAGGTTCGTTGTGAACATTGTGGATTTGTTTGAGATTACTGTGTCCAAGTTTTGCTAATAGTCCATACACAAATTTGGTTTGCAAAGTGACCGATTTCGTTGATACTGGTGGTTGTTTTGCAACATTCCCGAGGGCCATCATGATTGCATATCACTATTTCTAATGATAATGAGTTTGACAGTCATTTAAACGGGATGAGTCAAATTGGCCCGTTCATGCTGTGCATATTAACTGACGCGATCATCGATGTGTACAACTTAATTTTGATTAGTCTTTGTCTACATAAGCATATAAAAGGATGTTTTGCTATCTCAGCATAAGTTATGTCTTCTTTTTTCAGACGATTGAACTATTGCTAACAGTGGAACTTAGAACGCGTGGATTTTAGCGTGAGAGACGTATCACCTAGGCGTCTATGAATCTCAGTAACAATGAATATACATTTTTGTTTGTTACTGCTAGGGTAGCGTAGGCCACCGACAAGCGTTCCCAAGCCCACTCTTTTCTCATCTACTCTTTCTAGATCTGCACAACTGCTGTTCGTTCTTTTCATGTCTGTTTCCAGTTCTCGCTGTAATGTGTTCTTTGGTCTTTCTCTTTTACTATGACCTTGAAGATTCCATGTAAGGGTTTGTCTTGTGATGAACTTGGATGATTTCCTCAATATATGCCTTATCCATGTGTAGTGCCTCCACATATATTCCAGTTCGCTTACAATCTAACTTGGTTAGTGCACTTTTCAATTTATCTATTTAACCAAAGCCATTCGCGTAGCAACAATTGGCACCGTACCATTCGTTCTTATTATTGTCTGGTTTGTATGAGCTCACATGACGTGTCATTTGAACCTTGTCAAATCAGTCGTTGCTTTTATTTGTGTGTCATGTGTGCCTATTTCGTTTTGTTTGAATGTCTGTCTATATATTTGTCTGGACTCTATATTCTTGAGTCATGCACTATTTCTTTGAGTTGACTCAGCCATTTCTCCCACGCGCTTCTATGCGCCTATTTCGTCCGCTTCCTTCTCTCATTCTTTCGTTGCTTTTCGGACTTCGCAAATGTGGGGTGTCCCAAAATATAAACGTATTCAGACTTACGATTCACCTGCTGATTTATAACCGTCAGGCGCTACTCCTGAAGACGCAGATAATGGACCCCACACATGTTTAGCTGCTTCTTAATTTCATGCCTCAGTGCCGACATCTGGTTTATTACTCAAATCAATGTGTTTTTTCTTTCAATTAATTCTCATTATCTTCTCATTCAACTGTTAATCAACTCCCTTAATTATTTAGTTTCTATTTTAAATCCATCTTTACCTTACAATAACATTATTTCTAACTCGGTTCTTCCTATACCAAATAATCTCTTTTTTTTTTTATTTTATAAACAACTTACACCTCCACTCTCTTCCTC
>CALYCR020001274.1:0-10517 GCA_944470395.2 Schistosoma turkestanicum
CACTCAAAATAATACTCATCAAAGCGCTGCACACTGCATCTACTATTATCATGATCATAACCGTAATTCGAAACGATTACAAAATTTGTTTATGTTTTTGTATATATTTTCACTGAGTTTTTGGAACTTTCATCTAGATTTGATATTTGTCATTGTTTACTGCATTATAATATGATAGTGATATGTGAGGATATCAAACAAATCGATGCGTGTTCGAAGTAGGGGATAATTGTGAAACTGATGACGTACAGATTATTAATTCAAGATTAGGAATAGCTTGTGCATCTATGGGGACTGTATGAAGATAGAAATAAAAGTTTGCTGGGATTGCAATTACTATACCGTCAGCGCACACATGTACTAGGCTAATATGATTTAACTCTCGCAAATTAGCATTTGCTCCTGTTTACTCGGTTAATCATTATTCTTGTTTTTCCACAGCAGGTATTACATCATTTGATTCTCTAAGAATACGTTGCACTTGACTGATAATTTTGTTCTGTCCTTTCTTTGTCTTTACAATTTTCGTGTTAAATGAATAACGAAATGTCACATTTTTATGCGTAATGAATATACAGACTCATTGAAAAAAACGTCTTTGACTATTAGGACTGTACACCTGAATGTGTAAATGGCTAACATGCGTTACATTGCATGACCGGTTAACTTTCAGGCAATATGGTTGCCAATGACTTTTGACAAGTAATTGTTTAGTAATGTTTGTACTTATTAACACATCAACAATAAAAAGCACATATGTTGTTTACTTTTCAGCTGATTATGATGATTATCGGTGTCGCAATACTTGCTCCATTTGGAGAATTGTATCAACAGGCCATTGCAACAATTGTGGCAATCGCAACCACGATCTTCGCTATTCCATTTGGTGTTAGAATGTTAGGTTCTTCAGGCAACTGGAGGGTACTAATATTTTCAATTTGCTGTGCATTGGTGATAGTTGGAATGGTCTGTAGCATTTTAAGTATAATCTGCTGGAATGAAAATAAGTGTCAAGTAAGCTGTTTTGAAGTATCAAGTTTAATGTATCAGAAGTCATCACTGATTCGATGTTGAAGATGAACCTTTGAATGTAACATAATGACAAAACATTAAAAAATATACATCACAATGAAAATTGATATATTCATCCATAATATGTTATGTTTAATTATCTGAAAGAACACTTTTACGTTATATTTCGTATCATAGTACATATGACGACCAATGGAATACGAAACCACAAAGAAACGACTCGGTTTTATTTATTGAATAAAGATTGAAGAAGATTTTGCAAGTAGCTCCGCTGCTGTCACATCTTTATAAATTCATTCAACACGACAGATCGCGATGACAGCAAACACACGGAAAAGCACTGTGAAAGTAAAAGAAGAAAACCAATTGGTTGTTATACTGATTGTCAGACACAACAATTTGAGTTGAGTAGTATCATCATTGTCAACATCAAATAAAATCATGTAAGACTTGATACACTGACAAATTTACGTGCTTATATCAGTAGGCATTTTTTGAATGAATGCTGTTTTTGGAACGCAATGAAAATACTCATAAACGATATATTTTCTTCCGGTTTATTCTAGATTGCACTTATTCTTCGGTCGGATGTTGAGTGGTGTGGTAAATTGTTGGCTGTAAGTTTCTGAAGAAAGATTCAATTTCGATATATATATATATATATATATATATATATGTATATTGTTAGTTATTGGTGATACGTTCATTCTTCCTCCTCCTTCTCACCTAAATTTTCTACAAACTCTTGAGTGTGTCTACTGTCAGATGACCTGATACGTAAACTTCAGCGTGTCAGCTGTGATTACTGATATGAGCTTGTGTGCCAATCATCTATATAATCTAATTACTAACCATTGTAAAATAAACAGTACAAATAAGATTATTAAATTCTCGATTTATCTGTTATGTGCGAATACTCAGGATAGAATCATGTTCAGTCATTTATGTATTCTAGATTCTATTCGCGATTTTTTCGGCTGTCTTTTGGTTGGAAGCTTTGTTTATCGTGCGTTAAATATATATATATATATATATATATATATATATATATATATATATCTAATAACATTTATCATGATAGATTTCTGAGTAAAACATCAGTTATTTCGATACCACATCAAAATTCATGTAAGCTAAATATCAAGTAGGGGAGATTTGGTAATCTTACTGCTTCTTCCTGCCGAATACTGGAAAAATGATATTTGATTGTTCAAAGAATAGAACAAAAATATGACTGCTTATTTTCAGAAACTTAATCGTAGATACGTGTTAGAGATGGTACAAAAAGACCACTAATGAATATCCTTTATTGTATGTCGGGTTTGAATTCTCTTTTTATTTTCAAACTGAAAGAAAATGTTTCTTGAAATACAGATGGTTGCATTGACAGCATATTATTGGAAGAAACGCATCAAACATGGAGATTACTCGGCAGTTTATATCACTTTTATATTTACGCTTGAATTAATGATACTGATGATTATATCACTATTTCATGTCAGTGACTTTTCCCATTGTCTTTGTTTTAATTCACAGTATCGTTGAAGCAGTAATGAACAATTATCAATTATTCCTTGTGCTTCATAAATTATTTTGATCAGCATAAACGTGTTCTTAATTGGTAATGGAGAATATTTCACAAGTCATCAAAAACTGTATTGTTATTGAATTAAAATTGATATTCTCTCAGACCCCCAAGCCAAATAGTTATTCAAATTACAATATTATTACCACATACTGTTTAACACAAGTATCACACAGGAAAAAAAATCAAATCGAATTGAGTAGAACAGGTCTCTTCACTTAATATAATAAGTGAAATCCATCGTGGAATATTATTCGACCTCAGGTAGATGTTTGTCATTGAATCGCTTGTGAATAAATATCCATCACCAAAAGACAATACGAATTATGTTTAAAACCTGGTTTTCTTGATTCAAGTATAACAACTTTTCAACAAGCCTGGTTCAGTGATTCACACTATGATTGCTTCGAATCAAGATACTGTTTCTACAGTTTTCATCTTGAGCGATCAAGCTTGAAAAGAAGGGTGGCGAAGTCGTACCTACGTTTGAGTGTGTGAATACAGGAGCAATGTTATTAACCACCTCAAAAATTGTGAAAAATCGACTTGTAATCTAAGATGCCTGGAAAAGTACATAAGTGTTGTTGCTACTGATGTGTGCATGGCACTGAACTGCACTGAGCTTCATGTCGGCTGATGAATCTGTTCTCGTCGATATATATTTTTTTATACTTAAACTAAAAGGTTTTATTTTCGCAATAGCAGGTGATTGAATTGACAACATATTTTATCATGAAACCAATGAAAAAGTAAGATCATTCTACTTTTTTATAGTTTCATTTGAAACAATGATACTGATGTATATTTTAAAACAACATGTCAATTATTTTTATCATTGTTGTCCTTAACTGTGCTTCCTTGTGAACTTATTATGAACAATTATTATTATTCCAGTACTATTCTTGAAATACTTTGATGAATGTCAATTTTTTCATGATTGTTTATGAAAAATATTTTGCACGTTATAACAAACTGTCATGCGAATTATTCGTATTTCGTGTTCGTTAACAACTTCATTGCGAATATTTTTAAATACACTAATAATGACACGTATTTTCTACTTCAGTATTCTATAACGACCCAAAGCGACATCATCTGAATGAATAATTTTAATTACACTAACATTAGAATCAGTTACTTACAATGTTTCTCCTACCGATTCTGTTGTGAATCATGAGGTTGACTCGCTTTGTTCGAATACATGTAGCGATAACCTACATTCACTGCAGATTTGTCAACAGAAATCAGACGGTTTAGCACACTTTTTTCTAATTCAGAATAAATGAATTGATGCTTCACCTAGTTCATCATTTTTTAGCCGACACCGTCAGAGGGAACAAATCCCTATCACAGTGATGGCTTTGTGCTGCTAGAATAAACTAAACTCGTCCATATGTCTCGCCTGAATTCTGAAAATTTCATTACTAATACATTTAATAATGTGCATGTGTTGCGTTTCTGTTATAATTGCGCATTTCGAATGAAATCACGAATTCATCAGTGTCCGTTTATCGAAAATGACTCAATCTAATCTTAACTAATAAGAAAATTCAGATCATGCAAAACAACATCGAAGAAATCTTTGGATAAAATGATTCAGTTTGGCAGATGATGATGATGATCGATATGTTTATTTTACGGAATCAGAAATCCTACGGCCACAGTTACAAGTCTGTAGAAATAGAAACAATCCGTACTATGTAATGCTAGCATTTCATATGAGTGCTAAAAATCGAATGATACTTGATCCATATTCACTTCCTCACTCGTCAAGAAGACTTAGCTGCATAATTCCTGCATCATATACTCACATGAATTGTATCCCGTCAAAATGAAGAGAACCATTATGTTATTTATTAGAAACATTCCATTTTTTAAAAATGATCGCAACCTCACATATTCACTTGTTGTTAGAAAGCATTTGACAATAAAGCCTGTATAAGAAATCTTAAAAGCCTTATTTGAGGTACAGACGAAAACATTTGAGGTAAAAGTTGGAAGCGGACGTAAGCAGAATAAGCAGATATTTCTTCAAATTGGTAAGTAGGACTGGAGACAGTGTGTTTGAAAGTAATATATGTAAATGTTAACTGTTCACTATGGAACTCATCAGAGTGCGTGCGAATGATGCACGAAATTTTGATTTCACTAACATACACCTAGACTTTTCCGCTTAATTTAGATGCATGAAAATTGCACCCATTACTACTTTTCTGTAGTATTTATCAGAACGCCAATGTCTACGATGCTTTAATAGTAATAATAATTCACGCTACAAGATGCTGCAGTATCAGACAAAGAAATACAAAAACAATTACCATTAGGTGGAATATTTACAATGTCTATAATAATATAATTAGACCTCAGGCAGATATCAGTCACCGAATTGCTTGTATATAAATATCTATCGCAAAATGAAAATACAGACTATTTTTAAAACCTGGGATTCTTGATTCAAGTAAAATCACTTTTCAACAAGCATGGTTCAATGATTCACAAAGAACTTCAAAAGCAATTACCATTAAGCGGAATATTTAAAACATCTATACAACCTAAATTTTAAAGACAACATAATATTGTTCAGAAAATCATCAGTGTTGTGAAGTGTTGTCCATACCTCGTCTTTGATATTCGTTCTCTCATTAAGTATACATTGTCATTTGAAAATTATTAAACGACTCAGTACCAAAATGATAATAATGTGATGAAGAGTGAGTGTAAAGGAGAAAACCTGAACAGAATATAGAATTCATGAAATTTTGAAGACATTGAATTTTTAAAATCATAATTCCTACAATCTCATAGCCAAATTAGAAACTATGAAGAGATCATCGTTACGTCGTGGTCAGCTTCTGTAAAATGACAATCTGCTACTGTCGAAATACAAGTCAACATTCACACTTTCTTTCGCGCGGGGGTATCGCTAAACTTGTGGAGCATTAGTTGATGAACAGAGATTATATTATCTTTCTGAGACCATTGGCTCCTAAAAACTCACTTGATAAAAATTGTAATGCTGTTATTTATCACTCAAATTATTTTTGCGGCAGTGCAGCCTGAGTGATTTGATGCAAATTTTCTGACATCGTCAAATGATGGATAAACTAATAGTCTATTTTATGACTCCCATCAAGAGCTTTCAACATTGTATAAATAAACTTGAGTTGAGTGCTTGTTGACCCTATAATTTTGTGTTGACTGTGTAATATATTACTTTGCCAATTTCTTAAACTATGGTGCAGAGAACTATTTAAAGAGCTAGGCAGTTATTCAACATCTTTGAAAGAAGTTCAAAGCAGTGGGTCATCAAGACGCCTAATGTTAAAACATCGATGGAAACTGCTCTATTAGTAATAAAAAGACTGATGCTAGATTCTGAAAGGAATTCAAGTAGGCGTGTTTCAAGAAATAAACGTGATGGACACCTTACGTATTTCTTTGAAATCTGAACGCCAATCGAGAAGAATAGATACCGAGTTTTCGAATTCCAGTTTCTGAATGAAGACAGATTTTTTAGCGAATAAATAAATAACTACTTTGACTTGAACACATGTGTGTCAAAAATTTGAAATTCAGTTCGAAAATGGCAGCTAGTAAAGTGTTTTTTGATGACACTCTGGGAGAGTGGCACTACTAAAGAACAGATGAACTACCCATTTTAAATGTAATACTAACGGTAAAGAAGGATAAAATGAGTGATTCAATTCATCAAAAGGAATAAATTTGCTGACGATTATCTGAATGACGAAATAATGAAGGAGAAAGAGGAAAAACTTGAACTGAATAAACCAATAAAGCAGTCATACATTTGCAAGTACAATACGTTATGATGATCAACGATTCACTTTATCTTCATAGAGGTGAAATAACTACAAATTCTTCAAATGAACGAACATTCAAGAAGGGTGTCATTGATGTGATTAGAATAAATCAAAGTGTTCAACAATGCGTCTTATCTATAATTTATATAGCTATTATCAAAGTTATCACTAGTTATCTTATCTGAGAATATTCTATTTAACAATGTCATCAAATTTTATAAACCGTACAAAATGTTTCAGCTTGTTTGTCTTCAAATAAACTCCTACTATTTTCCGTTTTCTGAAAACCTATAATAGTTGAGGAAATGTGAGGCGCTTACGGAGAACGGTCATCATGTTCAACTGAAAGATGATTTAGAAAATAACAGGTTCATACAATTATGCACTATATGAAGATTGAGCATGTATAATACGTAGAAAATACGGAAAAATTATTTGATTACAAACACTTACATCACAGTGGCACAGGTATAAAATTTATATATATCTATATATATTTTTTGTAAACTCACCCGCATTGATGCAGGATTACACGGATTCCTGCCAATCATCAGGCAGTAGGTCTAAAGCATCATACACCATATCACTACGAGAATATCACGAAGATAGTTTCAGTGATAAGATCTTCGACAAATGCCTCTCATCATCATATATTGATATATTGGTGATACGTTTATTCTTCTTCCTAATTCTCAGTTTAATGTTCTAAAAACTGTTGAGTGTGTCTACTGTAAGATGACCTGAAACGTAAACTTCAGCGTGTCAGATGCGATTACTGATCTGATGTTCTGTGCTAATCATCTATGTTACCTAATATCTAACCATTGTAATATATACACTACAAATAAAATTATTATAATCTCGATATTTCGGTTATGTGCGAACACTCAGGATAGATTAATTTTCAGTCGGCTATGTATTCTAGATTTTATTCGCAATTTTTTCGGCGGTTTATTGGTTAGCAGCTTAGTTTATCGTACGTTCAACATATGCATATATATATAAATATATATATATATATGCAAAATATACTATTTAATAACATTAATCATGAGAGATTTCTGAGTAAAATACCAGTCACTTGATACTACATCAATATTCATGGTAGCTAGATGTCAAGTCGGGGAGATTTGGTAATTTCTTTGTTTCTTCTTGTTGAATGCTGGAAGAATTATATTTGATTGGTCAAAGAATAAAACAAAAATATGACTGGTCATTTTCAGAATCTTAATCGTAGGTACGTGTTAGAGATGGTACAAAAAGACCACTAATGAATTTCCATTATTGTATGTCGTGTTTAAATTCTTTATTTATTTGCAAACTGAAACAAAATGTTTCTGAAATTACAGACGGTTGCATTGTTAGCATATTATTGGAAGAAACGCATCAAACAGTAATAAAACTCCGCAGTTTATATCACTTTTATATTTACGCTTGTATATATGATACTGATGATTATATCACTATTTCATGTCAATTATTTTTTCCATTGTCTTTGTTATAATTTACAGTCACGTTGAAGAAGTAATGAACAATGATCAATTATTCATAGCGCTTCATAAATACATTTGATAAGCATAAACGTATTCTTGATTTTTAATGGAGAATATTTTACAGGTTCTTAAAAACTGAGATTATTGATTTGTAATTGATATTATCTCAGAACTCCATGGGAAATAATTCTTCGAATTGTAATATTATTACCACATATTGTTTACATATAACACAAGCATCACAGAGTAAACAAAATCAAATCGAATTAAGTAGAACAGGTCTCTAAACTTAGCATAAAAAGTGAAAAGCATCGCAGAATATTATTCGACCTAAAGTAAATGTTTGTCATTGAATCGCTTGTGAATAAATATCCATCACCAAACGACAATACGGACTATGTTTAAAACCTGGTTTTCTTGATACAGGTATAACCACTGTTTCTATAGTTTTCATCTTAAGCGATCAAGAATGAAAAGAAGGGAGGCGACGTTGTGTGAGAGAGTGTGGATAATGGTGCAATGTTATTAACCACCTCAATAATTGCAAAAATTGGACTTGTAATCTAAGATGCCTGAAAAGTACATAAATGTTGTTGATACTGATGTGTGCATGATACTGAACTGCACTGTGTCTACAAGTCGACTGATAAATCTGTTCTCGTCCATAAATCCAATAACTTCGACTGGTTGCACTACAGTGTTTCACCCTCATTAATATGTGTCGATTTTAATTAACATGATTTCAAAATACTTAAAAAACTGTGTCACTATCATATATTCAAGCATTTTACTCTTTTTGCTAAGCGATCAGACTCACAGACTCACACACACTGCAATATCAGACATTTATTAATTGGCAGAAAATTTACAAAATATATATGAATCTTGTAGTTTAGAGACAAAAGAATAATGTTGGACAGATATCCTAATGAAAAAAGCTTAAACGTTTTAAAGTGTTGCCGAAACCTGTTTTCTGATATCCTTTGTCTCAGTAAGTATTCTGTGTCATTTGAAAATGATTAAATTACTCCTTACCAAAATGATAATGATGCGATGATGAATGAGTGTACAGAAGATAACCTGAACAGAACAGAGAAGTCATGATATTTTAAAAATAATTAATGTTTAAAATCATAAATCCTACAATCTCATAGCCAAATAAGAAACTGTGAAGAGGCCATCGTTATGTGGTGGTCAGCTCCTCTAAAATGCAAATCTGCCACTGTCGAAATAGGATTCGAAATTCACACTTCCTTTCTCGCGGGGAACGCTAAGCATTTTGAGCATGAGGCTGATGAATAGAGAATATATTATTTTTCGGAAGCCATTATCAGCTCTTAGTGTTTAAAAGCGTCCCTTTTGATCGCTAATATCACCATCTTTGACGTACTGTTTGGACCAAAACCGGCACACTGAGCGTGCACTGAACAACAGAAAATTTACGTGGTTATTTCCTCCGCCAGTTGAGAATGTACTCATATATCGTGTATGTTCGCACATACTTCTGTGCCGCTGTTTTCGTGCTGTGTGTGGATCTGTCTTCTCCCACAGCACACGATACCTTGCTACGCAATTCTATCTCTGTCTATCATCACCAGACTTTTCCACGCACAAGAACGCGAAACTGCCATAGCGCATCGCTAATACACGAGAGCACTGGCTGTTTCCCTCAACTTCTTAGCTACATCTTCATTTCTGTGCTCGTTTAATTACATCAGGATGTCATAGGCGTGATAGATGACAGTGGCACAGGAGCACAAGCATATCAGTTGTGAAACAGCATAGCTACATCCATTGTGGCCTCTTCTCTCTCTAGTGTTTACGATAGCCGCTGTGGGGTACTGTAATTACGCGGCAGCTCTGATATGCACAAACACATGAAGACATCATAGGACATGGTGTGTGCAGGGAGAATCGAAAAGAACAAAACGCCAGTGAATCAGAGCGTGCTGGTGCGGCTACAGAATGACGTACTCACGTGATATGAAGATAGGAGAGCAGAGGAATAAGGGTGGGTTGTTCGATATAGGAAAGGAGAAGGTTACAAGGACAAAGAGTGGACGATCAGTAGGGTCTGCAAGTGTGAGAAAAAAGAATACGGAAATCGAGTAGAACAAGTGGATCAGATAGTGCATACGCTAAACCGGACGGGACGGACAATAGTGTGCGAAACTATATACATAAATGATGATGTAAATAGAGTTACTAGAGCATGCGCAAGGTGTACAGGGTGATGATAGGAATTGAGGTAAAGGATGAGTCTGTGTATAGATGGATACGATCAGAATAACAGAGGAAAGCATAGGAACGCAATCTGGAGTCGATGTGAGAGGTGGAGATAGAAGGTAGCGGGCTGATAGCAGTGATCACATTTCGTCGCGCACATTACAGTATTACACGGCGACAGTAACATCATATTTACAAGACCTTCATGTCTGCTCCTCATCACAACATTCTATAATGACACAAGCCGCGTTATGTCCAGAAGAATTGGCAGACGCCTAAACGTGTGGTCGGTGTTTTTCCAACCGGAGTAGTGGGAAGAGGGGCCGATACAGCCAATCCAGGTCGAAACCGAAATGGGTT